>BQNB010109443.1:3211-17036 GCA_026074375.1 Tanacetum coccineum
ATAAGTGAAAAGTCGGGGACGATGAATTTATCCTTTTTGGGGCATTCTCGGATCGAAATGCATCTTGTTCTATGATCCCTAAAAGTTAAAAAATAACGAAAGTCAAATAAGTTAGTTAGTTGCTTAAAAAGAAAAGTACAAAAAAAATGAATGAGAAAAAAGGAAAAATACAAAAATATTAGTGGTAGTTAGTATAAATATTTAAAAATGGTAAAAACGGGGCTTGTCGAAGCTATTGATTTCTTTAATTCCCCTCGATGAACACTTAGCTACTTTTCGAGGTGATTAGTCGAGGGGGATCGAGATTCTTAGTTTTCTAAGTGCTTACTTCATAGCATTGCGTGAGGACACGGCAATGTCTTAGTATGGGGGATTTTGGTATGTGTTTAATTACACATACATTTTACCTAATAAATTGACCCTAAATGACCAAAAACGCACATAAAATGCCATAAATATGCTTGTTTTTATGTTTGTACTGTGCATGTACCGGATATTCACTAAAGGACGAAAAACGAAGCCAAACCCGACAAAACCAAGCACGGAACGAAAAGAGTGTGAAAAGCCAAAAGTCAACCCAAGTCAAAGTTAAGTCAACCCGAAAAAGTCAACTGTCAAACGGGTCACCATGGTTTTAAAAAACTTTGTGGGTCACTTTGCCATCTTTGGCAAGGTTGTTTTAGTGGTTTTAATCTATTTTTACAAGGTTTCAAGGGTTAAATGTTTGTTTTGTAAGATTTGCCTATAGGTTGTTTAAAACTGATGGGTCAAAAACTGTTTTGTTAAGCTATTTGGATTAAGGCCTTTTTACATGTTTTTAAGTGTCATTTTGTGTTCTCTTAAGTGTATAAGTGCAGTAGTATAGAGTCTTTTAAGTTTACTTGTGTTCTATTAAAACCTGTCATAGTTTTCTTAAGAGTCTTTTAGCTTGAAACTACCCTCTTTCATTTTCAGTTTTCAGTAGGATAAAATGGATTTTAGCTTTTAAAATTTTAAGCATAAGCTCTTTACATGCCCCACTCAATCTGTTTTTAATCATTTTTTAATTTCAAGCTTATTTTGATAGCTTATTACTAGGACTGCTTATTGCCCCTAAGAAAACCAAAAGGCTCCCCTGGTGCAACAAGCTGTTTTGACAGCTTCTTCTTAGAGCTTATTTTTGTTCCAAATCTTATTTTATAAAACCTTCACACCCTCTTAACCTATTTAACCCCACATAACCCCACCCCCACATGGCTTATGTACATTGTGGCAATCCTAAGCTTGCTTATTGTCTAACACAATCGAAGGGTTGAGATCAATTGAGTGGGATCCAAGGTGTTTTGGAGGGTCTATATCAATGCTTCAAGCACTATATCATAAACTACACAAAAAAAGCAAACAACAGTTGGAAACTCAGAATATAAAAGAAAATAAAGACAGAGTCAAGACTTAACTAGGAACTAGGAGTAGTATAGTGTAATTTTTAATGTTTTCTTATTTATGTTTTTAGTCTTTTAATCCTGTCATATTAACTTTAAGTTTGTAATCAATTTATGTTTTAATGAAGTTTTAAGTTTTATGCAAAAAAATTATCTTTTAATTCTTTAAAAACTGTTTTTGTGTTCTAGCTTATTTGGTCTTTTAAATTTTGTTGAGACATGTTTAATTATGCTTATGTACCTTAGTTAGGATCTGGTATGCAAGAAAACTTAGATTATAACAGTCTTCATAGCTAAAAAATGTTAAAAATCTTTCTAAAGGGGTGTTCGGTTTAAATTCCAAAACGGGTCAAAAGTGTTTCAAAATTGTTTTGGGCCACTTTGAAATCTTTAGCAAGTTGTTTTGAGCAGTTTTAATCAGATTCAAAAAAGTTTTAAAGGTCAATAGCTTATTTTAAGTTTTGTCTAAAAAAAGCCTCAAGACTGTTGGTTCAAATCTGTGGTTACATAGCTTATTTGATTAAGTTATTTATTTTGAGTCTTGTTTTATTGTTGCTATTTGTGTCCAAACTCAGTAGTTTTAAGTCTTTCAAGTTTTCTTTTGTATCTGTCAAATTTGGGTCAAATGTCTTAGTGTCTAAAACTGCCATTTTCATCCTTAAATATCAGATGCTTAATAGTGTTTTTAGAGCTTTAAAAAAATTTTTGTGAATAGCTCTTAGGGATTACACTCAATCTGTTTTGGCTTATTTTTCAGTTAGGAGCTTATTTTATAGCTTATTTCTAAGTCTGCCTTTTGCCATTTGTGTTTAAGAAAACCAAAAAAATATATATAACAATCTTTGTAAGCTGCCTTTTTCCATTAGCTTTTTCTTGGCCTACTTAAGTTTCAAAGTTTGTTTTCTTTGCTTATTTTTGTAACCCATAAGCCATTCTTTAAGCTCACATAGCTCATTAAGCCCAAAGCTTCCTCTAAGTGGCTTAAAATTAAGCCCCATGTTTGTCCCTAGGCCTATTGGTATCCAGTTTTAGCCTATTGCTTATTTGACTTATTTTTATGCTTACTTGTTTGTTTGCCTTGCCTAATCTAGTTAATTTATGCTTATTAGGACTAGGTTATGATAGTTTTTAGCTTATTAGGTCCTTTTGCTTAATTAGTCCTAGAATAAGCCCTTAAGTTTAGCCATTTAGCCCTTAGTTAAAATTGCAACCTGTCCCTTTTGCAGCCCATTTGTAGCTTATTCTAGCTAAATGACTTTGCTTCTTTTGGTTTCTATTAGCTTATTAGGAGTAGTGCATTAGAGGTGTTAGCTTATTTTGTGTTAAAAAGTATGGTCTGTCACATTTAGTTGCTTATTTCCGAGCTTATTTGTCATTTTTACAGAAAGTCATTTTTTAAAAATTTGCTTATTTTGGTCAGGTTTATAAGTTTTAAAAGAAAAAAAGTTTTAAAAAAATGTTTTTCAAAAGGGAGGCACAGGGTTCGAACCTGTGACCTCCCCCTTGTATACACAAAGCCACACACACACGCACATACAAACCACTTGCCCTAGGGACTTTTTCAGTTAGTATTTCCCTCATTTTATTTTTATAGTCTTTTTATCCTTTTTAGCTTATCAGCTGTTTAAGCTTATTTAACAGCTTATGTGATAAGCTGAATTCACCTTTTTATTTTTCCTAGATTCTACTCTTTTCAAGCTACTTTCCATGAATTTTTCATATTTTTCCAAAATTGTTTAGTATTTTTAATGAATTTTTCTTTTTAAAACTGTTTTTAAATCATAATAAAAAAAATAAAAGTCAAAAAAATATAATTCATTTTTTTAATTTTTTTCTTTTATCATGTAGGACCTAGGAAAAATAAATTTGCATCCGTAGGGTTAATTTTGCAAAATTTGTTTTTTTAAAGAACGGGTTTAAAATCCCGTTCTCGTTTTCGCGTTTTTAAGCTTAATTTACTTCCGTTTTTGGTCTAGTTTTCTTTGTTCTTACTTTTTTGTCACTTAGGATTAATTAAAAGTTAGAAAATCATTTTAGGATTTAAATTTAATAAATTAGGTTTTTAAGTCGCGTTCGTTTTTAATTCCCGTTAACGTTTTTAGCCAGTTTCTTTAATTGCCTTCATTTTTATGCTTCGTAGACTTAGATTTTTCTTTTATGCCTTATTTATGACCCCTGTAGAATTTTAAGTCATTTATTTGCCTTTTTATGCTTTCTCGTAGTTTTAAGTTTAATTTCCTGTGCCTTTTTATGATTTTCCCGTAGTTTTAAGTATATCTTAGTTTAAATTTTTGTAATTTCTCGTAGTTTTAGAAAACCCAATCAAATCCTTCTTTATTCAAGCATCCAATTGTTAAACCAAATAGGTAACCGTCAATTTCACGCCTCGTCGGGGAAAAATGACCCGGGTCCGGTTTCAAACTTTGTGGATAACGAAGCGAGAGACCGATACTTCCGGTTACTATACTACTACTATTGATATTATCCTATTTATTATATATTTATATATTTATTTATATATTTATTTATATATTTACATGTATTAAAAGGAAGTAGTCAATAAGGTAAGAAACAATCAAACCAAGACGCCAAAATTTTATAGTGGTTCGGCTACGAAGCACCTCTTCGCCCTACTCCACTCCTCGAGTATCCTACTCGAGATTTTACTATGTCAACAAGCTCCCTTTAGGCGGAGAAAATTGTTTGCATTTTGCTTACGTTGTTTTCCGACACTAAGCTAAGTGTATAGTCCTAATCTTAGCTAGAAACAATCTACCACTTCACAAGTAATACACAATCACAAGATTTACATTATCATATTTATACACTATTCGATTTACACACAAGATGATCAAGATAGAGATTTGATTCTTAGAAGAAAGAAGGAGAAATCACTAGACTACAACAATTCGTTTTTTTGACGAATACGAATGTTCTTCTCTTGCACTTGATTGAGATGAGAGATGAGAAAGAAGAGACTGGATCACTTAAAACAAGATAAAACAATGTTAGTGATTAAGAGATTTAGTGAGAGAAAAAAAATGTTTAGAGAGAGAAAGTTAACTGGTTAGGTAAGAGAGAAAATAAGTATTTGAGAAGAAAGTTATCTGAAAATTTTCGTGCTGAGAAGGTGTGTTTTTCTGCAGTAATTGGAGACAAATTAAAAAATATAAATTATATGTAAGTATTTTATAGGCAGACAAACCCAACGGTTCCACTAAGGGCGGTCCAGCGTGTTTTCCTCAATATTATCAGGGGGCCGCAAGGCATAAAGGGCGCCCACTAGTAGACTACGCTGCCTGTTCTTTTTCTTTTTTTGTTAAAGATATCATGTTGTTATCAGGGTAGGAGAACCTTCCTCTTTTGGGGGGGGGGGGGGGGGTTGAATAATTTCAAATTTTTCAGTTTTTTAATAAAAACTTTTCTTTTAATTATAGAAAATATCTTTTTTGTATAATTTACAATTTTTAGTGAATATATACTTTCTTTTGTAAAAAATATGATGGATAAGAGACTAAAGTTACATTTTCTGATCACTAATCAATAGCTTAATGATTTATTTTGTTTTCATACCCTTAAGTGATTACTAATCTTAGAAATGGAATTTTATTGATTAATAATTTGTAAATGTTGTAATTTATTATCGTTAAACGATTTTTTAACATTTTGTAATTTATCAAAATCGTTTGAGAGGTCGAATAAATGTAATCAATAAACTATTTTTCTAGACATTATCGTTGTGATAACAATCTCCCCCCATTTTGAAAGATGGAACAAAATAAAACACATTTTTGATTCATAACAAATTAAAAAATTTATAAATTATTAATGACGTTCTTTGTTCCTTCTCCCACCATTTTATGTCGTTTTAGCTAAGTATCATATAGTTGAGCGACTATATCTTAGCCTATGAACTTGAGATTCGAGCTTGCTTTCTCCAAGTTATGCAAAGCCTCACAGAAGTGTTGATCAAAACGTTAATGCTGTGACATTGTATCAGTTTCTAACTAAATCTCTCTTAGATGTAACCGATTGAATGAGATGCGTATATATTGACTGACCTAATTTCCTATCCACAACGTAGTAATTTTCAAACAATCGTCTTGCTAGACAAATTGGGTCTTGTAGTGATTATCTTCCCTAATCTTCCCAATTCCACATATATGCCTTTCCTCTTTCCTAACATACCTCTACCCATGTCCTTACCATCCTTAGTGATTTCACTTATCATGTTCAGAGAAAGAGTTTCTTTACAACTTTATCTAGTCACATATTTGATCATCCTATACTTATTCAATTAAATCTTAATTTATCCACATGTTCTAAACATTTAACTATTTGAGAGAGTCCCATTCGAAATTTGTACCCTTTTGTCAATGATTGTAACCTGGCATGAAGGATTGCTATCCAAAAAAATAACAAATACGCTCCGTTGTATTGCCTCACAGTAACTTGAAAGGAGCTTTCGGTTCAGCCCTTCATTGTTTTGGAGCAATCCCGCTATCCTTTTATCCTACTCATCCGGGTTCCCAAGTCGTTACTCAAAGACGCATATCTTATTTATATCAGGCAATACCTCAAACAATTTGGCTATCCCCATATAATCTCTATGGTTCCAAAGGTTTTAGTGCTAAACCTCTCCCCATTAGCAATATGATGTAATACTGGTCTGGATGTGGGAACGCGAAGACACATATCAAATTCCCATTGTCATGAGATAACTGTTGAGCAACGTTGAAAATTGTTCCCCAACCAAATCAGGGGTCACGGCGAAATATTTAATTTTTCAGAATGTAAGTTTTGCTTAAAAAACAAACGTGCGAATAATTAGATAAGCTCAAAAGAATACTAATCTGACTCTGATTTCACCAGGAGATGCACTAGCATAAAAAACACCACTCCCATCCCTACCCAACACCACCCACTCATTAACCCCCAATAACCACCACCGAGCACCACCCATTATCCTCTCCCATAAATGCCCACCAACACTAACATTACCCCCCCACCACCCCCCAACCCCTTTCTTCAATCCACCACACTCGTACACAACTAATACCCCCCACCCCTCCCCCACTCCCCCCAACCACCAACCTCCACCACCCTAACACTCCCCCCACCCCGCAACCCCAAACGTCCCGCACCCACACCACAACACCCCACCACCCCCCCTCCCCCCATTCCAAAACCACCACACCACCCCAACCACCACTCACCGCACCACATACAGCACGTCCCAAAACCAACTCGCCGACCCCCCCGCCCCACCCAAATGCACACCCCCCCCCCATGCTACAAGAACCCCCCAATGAAACCCACAAGAACCTCCCAACCCCCCAACACAAAACAAACAACGAGTGACATAACCACACACAACATACACAAAACCAACAATCCACAAACACCACACACACTCAAACCACCCCCCCACCCAACCTCCCTCCCCCCACGACCTACCATAAAGAACAACAAACGCAAATCCCTCCCCCCCACCCCCCCTACCTATACACAACCAGACACTCCTTCCACCACACCAGTCTTAAACAAAATCACCCCCCCAAAACTTTAAAACCAAATCAAAACCCAACCCTCCAAAAAAAACAATCAATCCAATTTTCCTCGCACGGTAGATACGACTGATATAAAATCACAATTTCCAAAAAATTATCCCTTCCCCCAGACTTACCGCTATAAAAAAGCATCCCAAACACAACCCTGCTCTAGCTAAACACAACAAACGCCAAACCAATACCACATAAACCTATAATCTTCATAATAATCTTCCCACCTACCATCCAATAAATAAACCCATTAAGAAGAACATACGCAACCACCACCCGCCACTCCCTAACAACGCCCCAACCCCCTGCACATCCCCCCACCATCCTAAATTTCGCTACCAATTATAAATCACCATAATCCCCCCCCTCTCCTTAGTCATACCCCCCCCCGCCCCGAAAAACCCCACACCCCCCAACACCCAAACACACACAGAAACCCTAACCCCAACCCCACAAAACCATTACCCCCCAGCCAAACCCACCCCCCCCTACACTTCCCACACCAACCCCCCCCTAAAACCCAATACTCCATGTATGACTCTATTTCCGCCCCACCTCTAATACCCCACCTATTCCCCCTAAATATTTCTTTTAAGATATATCATCATAACGGCCTGTCTTGCCAATACACCGTCCCAGCCCCACGCCACCTTCCCCACACCCCATGCAGGCAACCCCCATCACCAAAAAAAACTCGTATAAATTAGGACCATTTGTACTATGTGGCACCACAATAATAAAACCGCAGCATGTATTTTTGATCGTATGAAGACTTCTTCAGATTCTCATTCCTCAATTAGTGATCACCGAAAAGACAAGTAAAAGGTAAGCACCCACCAACATGCACAACCATACAACCTTTTGATTTTTTATTTAATATAAGGAGACCGATGCTTTTCGGATCGTTTTTTTTTCTCTCTCCCTTCTTTCTCTTTATCACTCTTCTTTTCACTATTTGCAATGCGTGACAAAATTATTTTGTGTATTACAGATTATAAATCGCGACACATCCATAAACCCCGCCCCCCTACCCATGCCTTCACCCCACCCCATGGCCCCCCCATAAACACAGAAACAAAAGCTCCGCCACCGTAAGGCTAACATCTATTACCAAAAATCAAAACCTCTAACACAAATATACGCAGTGACAATACACCTCCTATCAAACCCTATAACCCCTCCAACTCATCACCCCCAGAGCCCGAAAACACACTCACTAATCCTCACACCCCAAACCCCCTCTCCACCATACCCATAACCCACCCCTCCCCCCACTACATCTTTCTGAATTTTCCACAAAACCCACAACCCCCCCAATTCGCCACAAAACCCAAATTTCCCAGAAAACCAGCATAAATCCACCGCCCCACAACTAATAAAATCACTATCCCATAAAATACATCACCACCCCCCCGTGATTGCCCCCCACCTCGCTCACACCACCACTTATCCTCCCAACCATCTCCCCCATCATTCCACCTCAACATCCTAGTTCCCCACAACTAAATCAAAATCTTGGCCCGCTCCGAATGCAAGCACACGACCCCTAGTCCCGACCGAAATCAACGAGATAAAAACAAAACTGCTCCGGAATTCCCAATCGTAAACCATACCTCCTCCCACTTTCCCCGCCGCTCGCGGTTGCCCCCCCATGCCATCCTAACAATCCCACGCTCCCTCTCTAAACACCCTTTGTCAACCACTCCTATCCCCACCCCCCCTTTCCATCCTAAACAACCACCTCCCAGCACTTCCCCCCCTCAGAAAGAACCGTGCCAAATGATAGCCAAAACTATCATCAACAAATAAAAACCAACAAACACAACCGGTGCTTAAGCTGAACCAATCTTCCGCAAGATTGTTGAAGAAGTATATGTCTCCGTCATGAAAAATTAACTACAACGTTACAAGTTTAAATTAGAATAATTAGCAAACTTTCCGTCCACCGAACGCCCTGAAAATTGTTCAGAAAGGAATGTTGATTACCACTCGTTGTAGCTTTTATTATATTAATATCATAACAATATTGCTAATTTCCATATATGTTCAATAATCACTGGAAGGATTTTGTACTTTATTACCCACCAATATTATTGTACATAACATAAAACACCACCCCCACGCACAAGGTGTAAGACAGCCCACAAAAAGCCCGAAAAATCCTATCCCATTCGCCACTACTGACTAAATTCACACCACCATCAAGCCTCATCGCCCTTTCCACATACTTGTACGTTAAAATCCACTAACGAAGCAAATTCTAACTATAACCCACATTCGATTCTAAAACAAAGATACCATTGTCTCTTACACTCTCATAATAAAACTTAAATATACCCAGTCAAAATCGCCCTGAATCCAACCCTCCACAGTCCCCCCCATCCCCCCATCCACGGCACCAAATAGCTCTAAGACACAAATCTAAACTCTATCCCCATCCAACCAAACCCCAGCCCCCTCTAAAATACAAAACACAACCACAGACCTCAGCAAGTACATTCCAGCAAACCACCGCATAAAGATGCCACTCAAGAGCACAACACTACTAGAGATAATTGGACACGCCATAATGCAATTAAAAATCCTACCTTAATAAAGGGCGATCCCCGATAAATATTTAAGACAGTGCCAGCTACACCAATACCACACCAAACAAATACCCAACCAACATTAACCAACAACTCAAAATCCTACATTGCCATCTACACCCCCACCACCCCGCAAAAACCACCCCCCCAATAAAACCACCCCCACAAAAACTCCCCATCCCCCACAGCACCCAACACACCACAACTGCCCAATCATCCACCCAAACCACACCCCTTCAACCACACCCAATAAAACAATTTAGAGCTGATTGGTATGCTGATTTTCACAGCAGTTTGTGCCTATTTTTGTGCACATCAGAAAGTGTGTTTGGACACGACTTTATGCTTTTAATCTTCATGAATTATGTATTCTTTTTTAAGTATGGAATGAGTATAATTTGAATACGTTATTTTAACTAATTATGTTAATTATTAGCTTTTGAAGTATGGAATGAGTATCAAATAATAAAAATTTATAGAAAAACTTGTTAATAACATTTAGAAAATGCAAAATATATAACTTATATAATATATAAATTGATGACTACATTTCACACGGATATATCAATTTTTCTTTTTATGTTTTGGTATATGCATTAATTATTTTATTTTATATACGAAAAGTAAGTCTTTTAGAATTTTGATTTAAAATTTTATTTTTATTGGTTTACTTTTGTTGGTCCATTAGTTAGTTGCCAAGTGGATAGCATTAACTTTTCTTTTATGTTTATAAATACGGGTCATGACATGGTTTTGTTTCACCTAACTTTTTCAGTTAACCTAATTTCTTATTTGCTTTTATTATGTTCAATATTAATAATGATATAATGCCTCCTCCAGCTTTTTATAACTCAAATCATTGTTTTTTAAGTGTTATATTCAAGATTTAATGTGATTTGTTTCACATTGAAAAGAATCGTAAATATAAGATTCAATATTCAGAAGTATGTTGTTTGATGATTTATTTTCTATATGGGTTAGATTATCTTCATAAAATTAGCCAAATGTTCTTTGATTGTTGGTAGATATTGCATATTTGATTTACCAACATTAGGTTCGCCACCGTTATCATTGGTTTAGGTTATCTTCATATAAGTTTATCACATATGAAGATGTTGCTAAATTGACGATATCAAAGATGGGTGAACAGAGACCATAGCAAGTTTATGTTCATACTCGAAAGTGGTATTTGATAGCAATTTTACAATTATCAATTAAACCTTGCTGAAGTGGTGGAGGATTCAGAAGTATCCCTACTTTTAGAGCAGAAGGACCAACCTATGTTTTTTGTGTTTTTTTTGTTTTTGAAATGTATTTAGGTAGCTTAAGTTTAATAATGTATGACGATTATTATAATTTATGTAAAATTAATATATGAATTCTTGCAATTAATATTTGTTTTTAAAATGAATTTTCTATCTTTTGAAATAGACAATTTTTGTAGTTCGAATTGACATAACTATGCATTTCCCAATGAATACAGGCTTAGCTGTTTTTCAATCTTCTATATTACACATTTTTAAATGTGTAATAGTAATTTGCATTATTAAGTCTAACTATGCATTTCCCAATGAATATAGGCTTATGGTGTTTTTCAATCTTCTATATTACACATTTCAAAATGTGTACTAGTAATTTGCATTATTAAGTCTAAGTCTATTATATTTACTATTTTTTTTAAATAATCCATTAATCACAAATAACTTTTATTTTCTTAATAAGAATCATCTGTCTTTATTAATAATAACATGTAACTCGCGCTTCGCGGCGTGATGTTATATTGCGACATTTTATATCGATTTTATACTTTAAAGTATCAAAACTTGTTATATATTTATTTCTACTTCCATATAAGAATTTTAATTACGTAATTGCATTATATATATATATAATTTTTACACTCATGTATATTTTTGTTTATGAAAAATTTATTTTGACTCTTATTCAGATTCTGATGTTTTAATTGTTGATGGAATGTCGGCCCAAACACAAATAATGGTCAAAATGTCAGCCATTTCATTATAATATAAAAAAGGCCCATTTCAATAACCCTAATATTTTCTATATAATACACTACCATATCGGAATATATTTTTTTGCATACCTAAACAAAATAAATATTTTATTAAATGCTTGAAGACCCTTGAACTTCCGATGGAGATCATGAAAGATATATCAGAATATTTGTATCTGAAACATATTTTCTGTGAACATATGAAGAATATGTAATCTATGGAAGGCATCTAATAATTATTGAGTTTGATTGATATAATTATTAGTCATTATGTGTTATGTTTATTCAACATGTTACTTTTAATCTTCATGAATTATGTATTCTTTTCTAATTATGGAATGAGTATAATTTGAATGAGTATAATAAAAATTTATAACTTATAAAATATATAATTAAAATGTTAATAACATTTGAGTATTTATAGTAAATGAAAATGTAAGTAGTTAGCTTATACAAATCCCAATATTTTCTCAATTGTGTTTTGGATAATGAAAGTGAAAGGAAGTACTCAAAGTTTCTTTTGTTTTTTTATATGTAACTTTCATCCCATATTTTTGGGTGAAACATGAGTAAAGACTAAAGAGAAACAATTAAAAATAGAAAAAGCTTATTGACAAAAACATCCTTTGTTTTTTATTGAGTACAACTTGTTTTGAAGGGTATAATTGTAAGTTCATAAAAGTTAATAATATAAACTACAATATTTTTTCACTTTATTTCTTTTAGATTAAGTTAGAAAACACAAAAAAATATATATAACATTTCCTTTCCTACATTTTTCTTTATATTTATTTACTTTAAGCGTATGTGAGAAGTTTAATTAATATTGCATGGACCTACGACTACAGTTGATTTGTGATGGATGTCACATCAATTATGATAATATTTACTTTTCATCAATGTTAAAGATGTTAGTTGAGAACGTTTAGAGTATTTTAAAAAGTGTAATGTCACATCGATTCTGATAATAGTTACTTCTCATAAATGTTAAAGATTTACTCATTTATACATCAACATCATGTTTTAGCATAAAAATAATTTGTAGATCAACACAGAATAATACACGATTGTGACGGAACTCAGAAAAGAAAAAAGAACAAAACTTTAAATACGAATAAATGTTCTACGACAACATTTTATAGTGATTTTATAGTTTATAGTATAGTTGCATCAGTTAATGGAATAGGAATAAATGTTAGATATTAGTAGTTTATTAGTACTTCCATATACAACTTTAAATTACGTAATAGCTATCTGATATTGATGTTCATATATTCCTTGTGTTTATTTAACGTTGCTGTTGAAATGGATGCCGATCTGATAATTTACAATCCTCATTTAAGTAACTTATAGTAATAGTTACGTTATGCTTAAAAGTATCTTAATATATTAGTGATGCTAATGATAAACGTTTTTTAGTACTTGCTGATACTAATGCTAATAATGGTTAACGTTTTGAAAATGATAATACTGATAATGGTGGTTTGGATACTAATGGTGATGATAATGATAGTTCTGATACTTATTTTTTTAAACTGATGGGTATGATACCAATTATTCTACTAATAATAGTTCTGATATAAATAATGTTGATGAGTAATGTTTTTTTTATTGTTTGTCGATAATCAACATTTTGAAGCATTCTTATTCATGATTAAAATTCAATGATGTTGTTGACGTAGGCTTTTAATATTTATTAGAATTGTGACATTTCAATACGAAATATATATATATATATAGGAAATATAGAGATTAAAAATTGGGTTGTTAAAGAAAAATAGTAACATAATATAATCGACATAATCAACATAAAAGAAAAAAAATCCAAATGAAAAGGAAACATAACACATGTCATTCCTTATTATAAAAAAAGACTTTCCGAATAAAAAATTTAAGATATTCTTTCTATTTGGCACTCTTATTGACAATCACTTCAACATTATCGACAACATCCTCCTCTTTGTATTTGGGAGCAACAACTTCAACGACATTCCTGTTAGTATGAATTTCAAACTGCGAATTTAAATAGTAAGAAATATCAACATATTTTTAACGATAAAATTATTGTATTAATCAAAATAGTTCATTCATGTACATTAGAATCATGAGCTTTATTCACATCAGGAAAACTAAAATTGTGAAGATTTGTTCCACTTGATGCTTTGATGAATTGGCCTGAAGATAAAAGTAAATTAATGTCACTAAAATAAGATTTATCAAGAGTTTACAAAACAAAATTAG
>BQNB010109444.1:0-22752 GCA_026074375.1 Tanacetum coccineum
TTGTATTGTTGTAAATCGATGTATTAATATGTGTATATAACTTGTATGAACACTCATCATATTGTATCACGCTTGATCGGTAATTTGATACGAAACGTTTTAAGATTTTCAATGGAAACGTATTCACCCCCCTCTACGATTTCCACAATTGGTATCAGAGCCACGTCACTCTAATTTTCAAAACAAATGGTTTTAAAAATTGAGTACGATCCATGTATCAAATTACCTATTAAGGGGGATTAAATATGAAAAGTGTTTTGTTGATTAACTTGTATTAGTTTTGATCTCATATACACTAATGATACTCGCTCGAGATAAAAATAATGCTTAAAATAAGTGTTATATCTTTGGTATGAAATTCAAAAAGTTGTACACCTTTCCGCAAAGTCAGAAAATAATTTTTTTACAAAAATTGAAATTCTGAGTATCAGGTGGGCGGCCCACTTAATTCCTGGGCGGCCCCCTTAATTCCTGGGCGGCCCCCTTAATTTTAAGGGGACCACCTGTCTGATTCGGTAGTTTTTCAGAAACTTTGAAAAATCATATAAAATCAACCGTAAGTCCGTAGAAGTCGTGCCACCCGCCATTTCGAAGAGAATTGAGTCTACTTTCATATAAAAATACTTCCAAGTATTGATTTCAAACTTAATTTAGTCAGAAAGGCAAAATACTACTTATTGTCCAAAACGTTAAGTCTCGTTTTAATATAAAACTTGTATTTTGTCTTTTCCTTTCGAGTCAGACATTTCTAGTCGGTATATCTTTGAAAAATGGTGTAATTAACTTTTTAAAAATATTAAACTTGATTTTTGAAATCGGGAGGAAACTAATTTGTCTTCAAACAAAACCGAGCTAATTATACATTGTTGTATCTAATACACAAAACTACAACAAGTACGTTTATGTGGTATGCTATGTGATTATGCGCACTTCTTTATATCTTAAATTAGTAAAAATTATTAAATGATCGTTGCTACTTGTAATTAAGCTAATTGAATATCTAAGCACATGTGTCATGTACATTATTCGTTTGTAGCTAGTTTTTCGGATTATGAATAACTAGAACTTATGCTAGATTTCTTGCATTGAGAATGCAAAATTGTTCTTGAATTGCATATAGGCATAGATCACTTAACTTACAAATGTTACATAAACATCTTTTAAATATTTTCGGGTATGGGAATATATTTAGGAATAAGAGTTCAACAACTTGTCAAGTATATTATTAAATGTATTAAAACTAGTCACCTAAATATTTCCAACGATTTAATCTATTTTCAACAACACGTTTAAATATTTTCAACAACTTGCTTGGTTTGACCTTGGGTTGGTCAAACAAAAGAAAAGATTGTATTAATACATCAATAACTAAGAAAAAGAGAATGCTTGTGCTTGCATGGTTTTAACATACACACATAATTATATTTTTTTTAACATATAGTATTTTACAAAAAGATGTGTGTTGTATAAAAATAGTTAGAAAACTCATACTCATAAAATGTCAAAAACTATGTATATTATACATAACAACAAATAGTTTTTCGCACAAGTAAAATTTACAACTAATCTTGGGATTAATGGAACACACTATTTAAATATTTATCTATTTTCTTTTAAATGAGTGTTCGTGAGGGTCAAGAAAGATTTCAAGAATATATCAATTCATTATTCAAATTATGGTTGATATATTTATCGAATCTAATTGACAAGTTTTTGAGTATGGACAAGAAATCGGATTCTTATTTGTTTAGTTTCAAGATTATATCAAATTATAATAAAAGATATTGTCTTGCATCTACATACTCAATCACACTAGATTGGTATGAAAATAATTGCATCCGTTTATAGATGAAAAGAATATGCATTGGATCATAACTCACACTTGTATTGATAATGCCATATTGAGTCTACTTGTCCAGTAGTTGTGTTCCAAATATTAGTCTAATATGTTTAATACATGCATGAAATACATAATGAAGTAGGATTGACAAATTGGATGTTTCGTCCGAAATATTCAAGAAATTTACATTGCAATGCAATTGCTAAATGTGTCATTTCCGAAAAACCAAACACGAGCCAATTTACAACATATGTAATCTTTGCTCATACAACTTAAAAGCACAACTTAAAACTCATATTCACATTTGACTAAATTCTTAAATAAGAATGTTATTCTTATTTATTCACCTAGGATAACATGATGTTTGGGAAACATTATGTTTAAGGAATTTATGAACTTATCATATTAAATGATTTATAAAGGATAATATATATCCTATGCATTTTATTTTCTTCGTAGCATAAATGGTTGTGTTATAAGAAAATACATCACATATAATTTGAAAAATATAAGTTATTAGAATTGAAAAATAATCTATCAAAATATGTATCAATGCATAAACAAGTAAAAATACACTTATTCAAATACTTATCTAATTATGATATACAACATTGATAAGGATATTAATTTTAGAGAAGTATATTTTTTTTAAAACATTTATTATTAAAGAATCACAAACTCAATTAAGATAAATAATATTGATGAGATTCACTTTACATGGCATGAAATGAGAATTCTTAAAACACTCTCAATATAACATATTTGTCATTGTCACAAATAAACACATCTCTTGGCTTTTGAAAAACCAAACACGTTAAATATCACATGTGACAACTACACATGTAAGATGACTAAATATAAGACATCCATTAAATCAAGCAATATGTAATCAAAATTAATCAACCCTAAGATCTTGAACAAAAGATTAAAACATCTTGCTTACGCTTATCTTAGAATTCCACACATCTTGATTAGGATTATGCGAACAACCAAATTAAAGTATATTAAGTTGAGATACATATTACATCCTCTATGAAAGATAATACAAATTTTATTTTTGCTACACTTCATTAGGCAAATATAAGAATTCTATTTTGTCTAACATGAGAATGACTACTAGAGAATCTATTGCACTAGAAATTTAATTTGACCTAATGGTTGAATTGCTTCCACTAGTACACGCACTTGAACACAATTAAAACTCGAACAATAGCTGAAGTGTCTTTAACATTTATTTGACAAACTAGTTGGTAAACTTAATTATATGTTATTTTTTTACAAGGTAATCAAATTTATGATTCATTAGACGTCAACAAATCTATATGACTGAAATTTAACTTTGGAACTTCATTTATTTGAAAACAAGCATATAAATCAGGGACTTCATGTGTAAATTAGAATTTAAATCCCATGAATCTCACATATGAATCTTGTTCCTGCTTACCAGTTTCGTTGGTTTCTTTCTTTGTTAAATGATACACGAATCTAATCCTCTTCTTGAGGATCGTATGATTAATCGTCGATGAAAACCAAATATATCACGATGATGATTGAAAAAACCACGACCATAATGGGTATTGGTTAGAAGACACCGCGATCAAACGTTACTCGAACCTGACAACCGTAACTAAGCCAAAGGACACTTTACAACCACTCCCTCACAATACTTAAAGGAAAGTTAATCACCCTCGTCCATCCCCCCCCTTTTGGGTCGACTATAGTCATAACTTGAGCAGCCCAAGTAAACCCTTCACCACTTCTCAATTGTCATCACCATGACCTTAATCTCCTTGTGCACCAAGCTTACTTAGCCTCGTCACCCTCTTGAAGCCCACACTACTTTCATCCACCACAGTCATTTTTTACCACCAACACTTGCTCCTTAATCTACAGCCCTTGCACCGCCACTCTACACATAAGGCTTGGCCAACTAACATCCATCACCTTGTTGTCTCATCTATGCCGACAGAGCTAGACACAAAACCCCTCCACATAACCCCATCCACCTTGCCACCATGCACTCACCAAATTACTAGCCCTATCATCACTCCTTGCTCAATAAACTCTCACCAGCTCTTTGAAACACCTAGCTAATCCAAACATGGTACCAAGGGGGTTTTTGCAACTATAAATAGCCACAATCCCCCCTTATTTTACTCACACTTTCATTCTTCTTCTAATCTTCACAATGCTTCCAAGTTCTGATCTAAGAAGTATAAGAGAGTCCTAAGAGCAGAAGTGAAGTGAAGAAACCACGACTTGAAGGCCCGAGGTCTTGATCCCTATGCGATACAATGCAAAGGATCCCTATACGACCTGTTTTTCATTCAATATAGCTCAAACCCAGGTTCTAAAGGTTCCATTTCGTTTCAATACTTCATAATATACATATGATCAAGATGACAATACTCATGTTAAAGGTTATAGAATCAAATCAATACGTTATTCACTTTATTGATCCAAAACCGAACCCTCGAAACCCTAATTTCGTATTTTTCCTTAATCTAAATCTAATCTTCGTAAACTGAAAGTGTGATAAGTGCGAGCGTTTAATAAGCTTATCTAGACATTATGAGGGGATAAGTCACATTATTAAGTCTTTTTGATAAATTTTTTGAATTTAAAAACCAACGCTTTTTTGTTATTAAGGCCGCGAATCTCTTACGACCCGTTTTGATTTCTAGCTTAACGAATCGTTAAACTAAACCTTAAGATTAAACTTTTGTTACGTTAAAACATCTTATTTTTGCTTATTCTAATAAGCTATAACCTGCAAATATCATTTAGAGTCTTTAAATAAGCTTGCATGGCGTTTTGGACTTATTTTGTAAATATTTTCCATGCAAGGGGTATATATTGTAACTTTCTGAAACTTATAACTATAGGGGCTGAAAATGTCATTATTTCAAAGTTATAACTATAAGGACCTATTTTGCCAAGTTTCAAAGTTAAAGGTTTAAATTGTATATACTTTATATATAAAGGACTAAACTTGTAAAAGTTTATAATCCAAGGGTATATTTTGCCATTTTTGCAAACTTAATAAAATAATATATTTTTATATAAATTATAAAAATATAAATAAATGTTATCAAACTTGTTTTTATTAAAACGCGACACATTAATCGTTATTAATTAACGATCGACGCATTTTAAATACGTTTTATATTAAACGTAATTTATCATCAACTAACTTTTGAAGAAACATTAAAATCATATCTTATCACGATACTAGGGAAATTCATGTGAGGGGTTCCATTTGGGTATTTGTTCTGACGAGTTTGCTGGGTTTACGATTTAAAGTGCCCTGACTCCTCAAACAATACTGCGTGGCCTCTGGATTATGATTGCCCGAACAGTGATACACTATATCCATAAATTAATCAATCAAACATGATAAAACATTATGAAGATTTGATAATCAAACTAAGACTCGAAAAATTAATCCAGGTTACGTGACGACAGCTGACTATATTTCAATTGATATACTAAATTTCCACGTTCAAGTAGATAAAATCGTGTTGGGCTACAATACAGACGCATTTCATTTGATATACTTTTGCATCAATCAGATTTCCCTGATAAGTAAAGTTATAACCTCGCCTTTACTTATTTACATGGTCTAATAAACCAGCGAGGGTGATACTTGCTTGTATAACAACTCTTTTACATAATCATTTTTCTTTTAACAATGTGATTACTTTTCACACGAACATTTGGTAAGTTCTTAGCCTTCAATTTTAAATCTCTTTATGTTTTCGTAACCGTGAGGGGGATACCATGCTTAAAACATGTATACAAGTGTTTTTAAATGTTTACTATCCTTTATGTATGCTATTTTTTCCAGTTTTATTATTGCCTAAGTAGTTCCAGTGCGTTTATTTCCATATCATGAATCCATTAATTGCTTACGAGTAAACACAAGTATTGTGAATAGATCTATTGGGGTGACGTGCTCCATTTATTTAACCATTCATTGGGTAGCCAAACACCTTATATTTGTCTAATGGGTAACCTTGGAAGGTTACCTTTCCCGGGGACATCTGTTCTCTAACCAATGTCATTACGGTGATTTTCCTGTTAACGTATGGTGTCATGACTTAGATGCATTAATAATGTTATCATGATAATTGTCCCTGCAATGCAATATTTCCTTTTTGATAACTTCGTATTCACTATTACATTTCAAACCTTTGAATTCACTCAAACTTTGTGTTTGACCCTTTTTATGCTTGTTATCCCAGGTATTTGGCAACTTCATGGAATTGGGGGAGTGGAATGGACTTGAAGATGGGCTAAAACTTGTTTTCATTCACATTTTATGTTTCTTAGGTTTTGGGACTGCCTTTGTAAACTACTGATTTTAAATGAAGATAACGTTATCTTTTAAAAATGTCTCTTTTGAGTCGTTTTCTATGATTGTGTCTGTGATGAAGCAAGTATCACAAGACATTATGGAAGAAGTGTCACTGACTATTAATGAGGCAGAGCTAAAGAAAATTGCTGATGAGATGTTGAGACAAAGATGTACTTCAGGAGATGAGCATCAATATCATATTGATCAGATGAAGAATTTCTTGAAAAGTGACATTGTTTGGGAAAGCAGAAAGGAAATTCTTGCTTCTCCACATCTACGAAAGACCACACCTTTAGTTCAAAGCTGTCAGAGAGATCCTGAAGCTCCAGCATTGTCTCTGATAAATCAAGATCTTTTGTATTTGAAGAAAGGAAATTCAGGGCCTGAGAAGATAGTGTTGTCACTTCACAAGTTTCCTGCAATTATTTTCAATGATGTTGATATCGAAGAACGGACTTCCAGATGGGTGAATAAGTGTGTAAAGAAATTTAATCCTTATGCTCGGTATGGTGTTGAACATTGGAAGAATCCTCATGCAAAGATCTTCTACATAAAGAGGCAGAAAGAGCCTGGAAAACCAAAGGAAGTTGTTTATTCGAATTCAAAGATCATTCAAGTTATCAAGACGTACTGGGAACTGGGCCATGAACACAAGTTCATCACAGAGATAGTTGCAAGAAGAGCCAATGAGTGCATAGTGTCAATTACCGAGTCTGATTACAAGAATCTCAATAAGAATGATATTGAGGATATCTACTTGCTGATCATGAATGGCAAGGTACCTGATTATGCAGAAACAGGTTTGTTGTGGTCTTTATCAGTTTTTATTAGAAGCTCAGTGATATGGGAGAGAGTGCATGACTTTCAACTTGGAATAGAAAGCTATCAACAGAAGGTTAATCTTACTGCACCAATAATATCTTTCCCAGGAATTGAAAAGCACAAAATGTTCTCCATCATCTATGAGCCCGTGCATGGAATAATATACAAGAATAGCAAGAAAGAGAAAAGGGTGATGAGACATTCAGAGATTCATAAGTTTTGTGATGCAACACTAAACAGAGTATTAGAAGGTCTAAAGAGTTACAATAATGATGTTAAGTATGGCTATATACAAAGAGATCTTACCAAAGATAAGGTTGAGTATTTGAAATTGTTTGAAGAAGACATTGAAGTGAGATTAAAGTATCGCAACCAGATGAGAAGATGGGAGATGTATGTGAATAGAAGACCACTTGGACCATGAAGGGAACAAATAATCGACTCTTAAGGGGAGATTGTTAGGTTCAAGAAAAGTGTCGATTATGTGGTTTTATTATATTTAGTCATTAGTCTTTATTTTGTTAAGAATAATGTAGCTTGTAATAAGGTTTATTATGCTAAAAGTAAGAAATAGCATAATTGCCAAAGTCTAGAGACTAGAAGTGAAACATTAGAAAAATAAAGGAAGGGAAGCTTCCTTCCCTCTCCTATAAATACCTCTCTTAATCACCATTAGGGGGTTAAGCCTTGTAATAATCTTTTCATTTTCCCCTCCATTTTATAATATTTGAAAATTAAATACTTGCCTTCCTCTACTATTCTCTCTAAGCTTTCATTGATGATCATGTATGATTCAAGATAAACAAGACCTTACAGTTTCATTATTCACCCTAAACTTCAAGGACTAAACTCGTCATGTGACTAAAGATTATATTCATTATAAATATATATCAAATTGATATCACAATGCATTCTTTTGTGCCTACTGGTGTTCGACGAATAGAAAGAAGAAAAAGAATAAGCAGTTAGCATGCCTGCTTGATTCGGGTATAGGGCGAACCCCTTCGGGGTTCCCCACGGAATCCAACTAGAAGATCGGGAGCATTATTTCAGCATGATTTGTACATGATTCCTCAACAATTACAGTTTGATTTCAATTAATTATTTTTAATAATTTATTTGGTCTCGGCTTAATTTGTTGATGCTTGATATTTATTATGTTTAATTTTGCTCTTGTCATTTAATTTATTAATTATTCCTTGGTTAATTATTTTTTATCTCTTTGTTTGACTATTGTATTGTTAGATATGTCTTGACTATCGTGTAACCCTGGGTTTTGGTAGTATGGGTGGTTTGGACCTTGCTTGCCCCATTATTAGATTATGATGGGATCCATCGGGTACTAGGGAGGATCTATGATTCCATCCCTAGTATAGGAACTAACCGGTATTCGCACTTATCACTCAATATAGTTAAAAAGCACAGGAACTCTTTCATAGGGGGTTAATAATCTATATAGGTTATTAGATAAGTTTTAGAAATAGTTGGGATTAATCACTGCAACCTGGATAACCTACCTCCCATACGATTTGGACTGATTCAGAATCGCAAGGAGTATAGGATAGACTAAATATACCTATTCAATTCTATCGACTTTAGAAACCACTAATAAAACAAGAATTAGACATTGCACTTGAGATCAAGATAATTCGACCTTGATATTTAATTAAGTTAAATGGGTTCATCTTTTTAGTAGTTTTCCACTATACCAATTTCTTTGATTGATTATACCACTTTAATTCCTCTCATTTATTTTCTTACAACTTAATCTTCAAAACAACTTTAAAAACATGACACTTTAAACTCAGATTTACTTCCGCCCTTTAGCTCTTGGGACGACCTCGGATTTACCATAACTACACTACTCACGATTGGGTTCTCTGCCCATTAGTGCGTTTGTAAGGTGAAACGAGTTTTATTAATTTAAAACTTGGTAAATAAATATTTAAAATAAAATACGCATCAATCACCATTAAGGTCAAGTGAGTCCACCAGTTTAAGAAAATCCTTAAGGTGTTGGTTTGGATCCTCGGACCGAAGTTCGTGGAATGAGCATCCGTTTTGCACCAATCGGATGGTGTCGGATTGAAGAGGCACCACATTGTTCCCTTCGTTCCTTTGGGGAGCTCTTATGGTGTTCCTGTAGACCCTTTGTGGCTAGTTTGGAGTATCTCCAGAGTTACGGATAGGATTCCGTCTTCCTATGGGTAGTTGCGGTGAATGGATTTAGAAACAAAATATACACAAAGAAAAGATAGACTATGAGAAAGCTAATGTACGGAAATAAAATTCTCACTTAATAGGAATCAAGCGAGTAGAACTAAGTTAAACAATGATTGAAACCTAACTATTCCCTAGTAGCGGCGCAAAAAACTTAATGTGAGGGTTGCGAAGACTTCACAGGAAGTTTTACAATCCCCTAGGCAGTGTACCTAATCGTTGCAGTGTAGTATAGGCAAGACTCAGAGGTTGTTATCGTTCTCTAGGGGAATAGGTTAGGAAGAACACGGTCTAACAAAATTTTAAGGGGTTGAGAGAAGATTCTTTTTGTGTTTTTATATTTATAAGAAAGCTGGTAAATATCATGGTTTTGAGAGGTTGGTTTGATTAACTAATAATTAAACTAAATATAATCTAAACTACTGGTGATAACTTTAGGATAAAGAAATGTATTTACCTAATCATGCACTACTCCTCAAATTGCTTCTCCTAGATCTGTTGCCTTTTCACACTTATGATGATCTGTGTAAGTATTTCCTAGGTCATGCACGGATTACACGAACCCGCCGTCTATTTAATATTCCGTTAGGGCAACGCACAAGAAAGGCAAAGCACAAGTAAGGTAGTATGGATGGACTTTTACAGGCCCCTAAGGGTATTTATAAGCATGTGAAATAACTTAAGAGGGATCAACCATATTAAGGGTAAGGTAGTATGAAAACTTTTACCGATTGTATCCTTTCTACACTACTCGCGTTTCTCTAGACGTCTATGCCAATTTAATATCTTATGGCTAGTTTTCTAGAGCCTAACACGCACATCCATTAACAAGAAGCAACATAAAAAGGATCTACAACCTTAGTTTCATGCAATCATAAGTAAATACAAAAGAGGGTTTAGCCTAGCATGTTAAAGATAAAGCAAGAACATAAATTCAATCAAAACATATCTGGACATATTGACATGATTAATGATAAAACAATCTTTACTTGATTAATATAGGGATTGTAAGGTATTTTACATAGGGTTTTGGTGGCCCTTATAAAAATGACCTAAAAAGCTGCTAGAACGACTAGGGTTCCTCTCCCTAAAAATTTATACAAATAGTTACACACTTAAACCTAATTCTGGTTTTATATATAGAAAAAATCGCCTTTTTTTTATATGTTATGTTTTTTTTGGACAACGTCGTTTGAAGTCCTGGACGGCCGTCACAGTGGATGATTCTAGATCCTCTTTAAGTTGGCCACGTCTTGACGCCGTTGTTAGATTTCTGACGCAATCACCAGATAGATCACGACGGCGTCGCTTTATGCCTGAGACGCCGTCTCCATGCGTTGTATGCATAATTCTTCAAGAGATTTGGTATAGGTCTGTAATCCTGTCCATTCATTTTCCAAATGAGCCCAAGTCATGTGTATTTCCTCCAAATGCCATCCAAGTGCTAAAAACCTAAAAAACGATTAAGCACGTAATCTGGGCATATTTTCATGATTTAGGGGGTTAAATGACCCCGAAATAGTGTATAAAATGACACCTCATCATGCGCCCATAATACATATCCAATCCTTGCTTATTTCATCCATCCATGCCTTTATTCCTTCTCCCAAGCTTCTATTTGCTCTTTCCACCAAGCCATTGGCTTGTGGGTGCTTGACGGAGGCAAAGCGCTAGCGGATGCACAACTTTTCACACCAATATTTGAATGGGTTGTCCCTGAATTGCTTTTTGTTACCAGATATTATTTCCCCTGGTAGGCCGAACCTGTAGACTATGTTATCTCATCAAACTTTTTAATCTGATTACCCATTATTGTTGCGAGAGGTTTTGCTTCGATCCACTATGTAAAATAGTCAATTGCTACTATTATGAATTTGACCTTGCCAGGTCCCTCCGGGAAGGGTCCGGCTATGTCAATTCCCCATTTGTAAAATGGCCATAGGGACATGATGGCATTCTCGAATCATCTTTCTTGCATCTGCATGCATTGTTGGCCAGTAGTATCATGTTCGTATAGCTTTTGCTACCACGGATCTCTTTTCAGCATGCATACTGCAAGATCCCTCATGGATTTCTCTTAAAACATAATTTGCTTGTAGTGGCCTGATGCACCGTAACCACGGTCCAAGATATGATTTCTTGTAAAGGACTTTGTTGATTACAGCGTACCGTCTTGACTTGCGTCGTATGACCCTTGCCTTTTCCTTTTCCGTTAGAAGTGTTTCTTTCGTGAGGTATTTATAGATTGGAGTCATCCATGTATTGCCTTCCTCCTTTACGACTATTAACACTTCTGCTTCATGTATGGATTTCTCTGTACGTTCTTCGACAAGCACCTGTTTGGTTAGGTGAGCGAACCTGGTGGATTCAATTTTGCTTAGAGCGCCAGCCTTTTTGTTTTCACTTCTAGGCACTTGTTTGATTGAGAACTTTTTGAAGTTGTTAGCGAGTGCTTTCACTTTCTCTAGGTAATGTATCATGCCTAACTCTTTGCGACTAAATAGATCAGATGTTCTTGATTATCAACTAGTACTGAATCCATATTTGGCTGAAAGGTTTTTTATACTCCCATTTGCTCTGTGTTCTAGCGCCGGCTATTAAAGCTTCGTATTTGGATTCGTTGTTGGTTGCATCAAACCTAAATCTCAGAGCGTAAGTGAATTCTATTCCTTCCAGGTTTGTAAGTATCAGGCCAGGTCCGGAACCATCTACGCATGATGTTCCATCCGTGAATAACATCCATGGGTCCAGAAGTTCTTCCTCAGCTTCCGTGGTCGTGACTAGGGAGTCATCTTCCGGGCATTCCACTATGAAGTCTGCCAAGATTTGTCCTTTTATTGATGTTCTTAGCTTGTACTGTATGTCATATTCTCCTAGCTCAAAACTTCATTTCTGCAGTCTTTCTGTAATTTCTGGTTTAGACAGCACCTGCTTGATTAGCTGTCTGTGATGACAATGATTGAATGTGCCTGGAAGTATCTTTTTAGTCTTTTACTGGCGTGTTGATGACATCAAATAACGTCACTTTATTATATCATTTATCCCATCTGTTTTGCCCAGTTTTATATAATTATTGCATTATTTGGTACTTAATTGCTTTAAAGTTGATAAATGCAGTAATTCAGGAGTGTTTTGTGAAGACAAGCTAAAAGGCGCATAATTTGGAGCTAAAGTGAAGACATTTGAAGATTGCTAATTTCTGACTACATACGTCGTATCCAACAAAAGAGATACGACGTATCAGCGCCAAAACTTCACAAGAAAGCGCACTTGACCAATTCCCAATATGGCGTATCTGACTGCTTCCATACGCCATAGCTATTAAGATAGCTATTCGAATATACAGTAATAAAAGTAAATTGGGAATGATATTATTGATTTATTGAGAATGTAGCGCGCACTCTAAGAAATCTAGCCTTATACGTCGTATCGACCTAGCCAGATATGGCGTATCGAGTCTTTTTCAGACACTATAAATAGAAGACTCAAAAATGAGTTTTCAGTGTGCAATATCATATTCTTTATACCATACTCATTAAAGACGAATTTTAGAAGAGAAGATCAGCCACCAAGGTCAAGCATTGATCACGAATCCATAGAAGACATCGTGTAATTTTTACTCTCTTAATCGTTCGATTTTCATTGTTTGATTACGCTTGTATAATTACAATGGTTGTGGGCTAATACCCTCGGGTATTAGCCATCTTAATGAAAGTTCAATGTTTGGTTTGTTTTAAAATCGATTTCTTAATTTATCGTTGATTGTTTAATTATGTTTATCACCTCATACTTGTTTATGTGTTTGAATATGCGACCTATCATTCAACTGGATCTAGTGATACGGACCAAGTAATCTAGATACCGGGATAGCTCTCCATATCGTGTTTTATATTACTGGACCAATAGGATCACAAATAACGTTCTGTCTTTGTCTTTGAATTATGAGCTTAGTTGGACCGGTAGGTGACCCGTTTATGTTTCAGCAATCATGCTCTTAATTAACTGATAAATATTTGAATAGTGGACTACCAGTATATAAAACACCGTCAAATAATAAGTGGGTAAAGTCCCGTTGGGCTAGGGTTTTAACAGGATCACCACTGCTTTGATTCCCTAAGATAGATTATAATTAAACTAAAGGATGCTTTATGCGGATGCGTTAATTGTGACAGGATTAATCGTGTCTAGGTCTTAGGATGATGTCCCGCCTAAGTCTTAAGAATGATATGCCGCTTCGAGATAAGTAAATCATTGCACTAAAACAAACAAACCGACATTGAACTGGATTTAATATGGCTAATACAGTTTTCTATCATTTGGCTTGTACCACTTTTCTATCTTCTGATTTTCTTCTTTTGTGTTTATTGTTTATTGAATTAATATTTGTCACCACTAAACATGTGCCAGTCTCTCAAGCTGAAAACCCCCCATATTATTAAACAAAGTATATAGCATAGGTTTAACCAGTAAATAGACTAATTAGAACTAATTAAAATACTGATAGAATATAGGATTAATGTTTCACTCTTAGTGTTCGACACCTTACTTACAGCAAAACTCCATCTTGGTCGGGTATACTGCCCGTTAAAGTGTTGTTTTAGGTTTGTCGGCTAAATATAAATGTAAAACTTGATAATCAAATAATTGACCCTACACGACAACACATCACATGTACCAGAGCCAATACTAACTTTTCCATTGGCGTGTAGTTTATTTCCGGACCCTATAAGGCACGTCTAACAAAATAGATTAGCATTTGCTTTGCTTCTCTTTCGGTCATCAAAACTGCACTCACGGCTTCTTTTGTTGCCGCAAGGTAAACAATAAGCTCATCCTTCTCCAGGTGTGGCTAGCATGGGCAGTTCTGCTATTAGCGTTTTCATTTCTTTGAACGCAGCTTCCGCTTTTATGGTCCATTTAAAGTCACTCTTCTTTGTGCATTTCTTGAAGGTTTTAAAGAATGGTAGCGACTTTTCTGCTGACTTGACCAGGAACCTGTTTAGACTTGCTAATTTTCCATTCAGCTTCTGCACGTCTTTTAGGCATTTTGGGAAAGGTAAGCCTAGGACGGCTTCTACCTTATCTGGGCAAACTTTTATCCCTTTTGTGTTTACCTTGTACCCTAGGAACGTGCCTTCTTCTATTCTAAAAGTGCATTTCTTAGGATTTAGCTTCAGGTTTATTTCCCTTAGAGTTTTAAATGTCTCTTCAATGTCCCTTATTATTTCTTTTTCCGTGCGGCTTTTGATCACCAAGTCATCCACATATACCTCTAAGTTCCTGCCAATTTGTTTCAGGAAAGCTTTATCCACCAAGCGTTGGTAGGTTGCTCCGGCATTCTTTAATCCAAATGGCATTTTTGAGTAGCAGAATATCCCTTTACTAGTAATGAATGTTGTTTTTTCTTCATCCTCCTTCGCTATTTTAATTTGGTGGTATCCTTTGTATGCGTCCAAGAAACTTTTGAAGGGATACCCGCAGAGGGATTCCACCTTCCAATCTATTTTCAGGAGCAGATAACCATCCTTAGGACATGCCTTATTTAGGTCTTTGAAGTCTACACACATCCTCCAGCTGTTATCGTGCTTTTTTACCATTACCAAATTTGACAACCAGCTATAGCAGTGGACTTCTTTCATGATGCCGGCATCTACAAGTTTTTCTACTTCCTCTTGTATTGCTTTGTTTCTTTCTGGTGCTTGGCTTCTTTTCTTTTGTTTCACTAGAGGGCGCCCTTCTCGGATATTCAAGCGATGCTCCGCTAAGTGTCGCGGAACCCCTGTCATGTCCTCGGGTATCCATGCGAATATGTCTAGGTTACGCCTGAGCAATTCGCACAATGCCTTTCGTCATTCCTCTGTTAGGGTAGAGCCTATTGCAACTGTTTGCTCCGGATATTCTAGATGAATTGCTACTTTGATCCTTTCTTCTGCCGCTTGAGGGATGACAGAGGGTTGTGCTTCCGGTTCGGAGACCATTGTGCACTCGAGTGGGATAATCTTGTTGCTCCGTAAAGTGAGTATTCCTCCTGGAACTGGGAATTTTATCATTCCATGAGCTGTTGATGGGACTGCCTGAATTTTCCTCACCCCCGTCCTTCCTATGATCCCATTATATAGAGATGGTGATCTTATCATCACAAAATTCATCTATGTAGAGGTTAAGTGCTCCGCATCCCCTATTTTTACTGGCAGCAATATTTGTCTCATTGGCCATATGATTTCTCCGCTGAAACCAATTAGAGATGCGGTAGCCGGTACCATTTGGTTCTTTACTTCTGGACGGAGCCTATTAAAGCAATGTTCATATAATATTTTTGAAGTCGATCCTCCATCCACACACATGCGATGTATGAAGTGACCTCCTATCTTTGCCTTAATGATCATGGGACCTTCCGTTCCGTCCTCATCCCCTAATGGTGGGAACAAAATTTCCGGATTGGGGGAGAAGCTTTATGTAATCCTTTGACTGGACACTTTCTGCCATGGTTGGACCATTAAAATTGCCATAGCTTTGTCCTTTCCGGGCGCTTCTCCCTTTTTTGCCGCTTTTGGCTGATCCTTTCCACATCCTTGTTTTAACTCCTTGATTACGTGCGACGGCTTTCCAGCTTTGATCAATTCTTCGATTTCTCTTTTTAGGTGCATGCACTCATCAGTATTATGTCTCACTTCCCCGTGGAATTCACAGAACTTGTTGTTGTTTCTTTTTTCCATGGGCGTTGTCATTGGTGGCGGAGTTTTGAACTTAGATTTATCTAAAGCCAAAATTTCCTTTTGGGATTTTGTGAGGAGTGTGAACTTGTCACGTCTCCGCTCTGATCTATGCTGATTTCTAAAATCTCCCCTTTTATCAAAATTTTATTTTCTCCCAGCTTTATGTTTCTTCCATGCCTGAAGTGTTTTCTTCCGCACATGGTTATAAGCTGCCACCTCTCCCCTGAGGAACATTATGGTTACCCTCATCATCTCATCCACTGATTTTACGATTTTGTCATGTAGACATTAATGAGCTCGGGATTGGTGATTCCGTGCATGAATCCGAAGATTCTCATGCACTCTGGGGGGCCCTTAACGTGTCTGTTCTCATTTTTAAATTTTTGCACAAAATCTTTTGTGGATTCCCCTTCTCTTTGCTTGATGTGGTGAATTTCTACTGGATCTTTGATACACTTCTTTTGCTGGAGGAAATTTGCTAGGAATGCCTTCTTTAACTCATCATAGCTATCTATAGATTCCGGAGGTAGGTCATCAAACCATACCCTAGCAGATCCAGTGAGTGTAGAGTTGAACATGTGATACCATGTTGGCATTGCTCAATGTTCTACCTTCGCAGCTGCCTGAAAATATTTCAAGTGATCTTCTGGATCGTCACTTCCGTCATATGTTTTGACGTTGTTTGGCATCCGGGTCCTTTTTGGGAAATCGAAGTAGCGGATACGAGGTGTGAAGGGATCCGTTTCTTCGCATACCCATGGTTGGGATAGGTCGTCCTCTTCAGTGCTTGACTTTGGTTTTTTCGCTCTTGACTTCAAGTGTCCCCCTCAACTATCTTCACTCTGAGAGAGCATTTTCGTCCTCTGTGAATACGTTCCTTCATGGTGACGTTTTCTCGAAACGGATTATGTTCTTTTTAGCGGGAACTCTAGCATCGGCTTTTCGAGTGTGTGGACACACTCTTTCCTTTACCTCCCAACCTATTGAATACTCCCTCGTCCCTTCTTCCTTTTCCTTCTGGCTTGTACCTAGGCGATTCTAAGCTATCACGTCTTATCTTGAAAAAGACGCTGGTACGTTCAGGGCTTCCAGACATGCTACGCGACCTTCGTCCTCTTCGGTGCTCCCCTTTTACGTTTGGTGTTCTGGACTCGGAGTGTTGTGACATCTCTTGGATCTTCGAGTTTCTTCCTGAACACCCTTCGAAGTTAAGACGGGCTTTCACTTCTTTTAGTCTTTCTTGCTGCACTTTTTCTTGGTGGACTTTTTCAGCTATTATTGGTAACAACTGATGATAATACTTGTCACAATACTCTCGGAGGGCTGCGTCAGACGCGGGCCTGTTCGGGTTTTTTAAGGTTTGCTCATTTCCTTTCCCTACTGTGTTTCGCACGGCAGACGTGGGTGGACTGGGAATAAGCGCGGGTGGTTCACTCATGGTGAGTATTTTAAGAAATGCAATTGTGTAGTGGTCCCACGGAAGGCGCCAACTTATTAGTACAAAATATGTGACGAGGTAGTGAGCGGGCCTAGATTGCTTATTGGGCTGGACCTTCAAGCTCTCTTTGGATCCGATCTTGTACTAAACAAAGTAGTTGAGACGATTTCCTGCACAAGTGAAAGTAAACCGTTAGCCTTACCACGGGGACAGACCCCACGATTAGACTCCGACGTGAGAGTGAGAAAACATGTTGTTAGAAGTATGTGTGTGTATTGAGAAGAGTGAGAAAATCGTACTATTTGGGTTTCAGAGGACCCCTTTTATAGGCGAGTCTAGTACTAGGGTTTCCTAGTATTTCACCTACAATTGTAGTGGCCGGAGTGGGAGCCTTGTCGGGCAAGGGTTCGCGGTTATCGTAACTGTGGATATGGATTACCTTTCGTGGATGTAGGCTAATTCGTAGGTGGTTTGTGGAAGTGGCCGATGATCGTTCCACGTCCGTCTTGTTGTGTCTGGGCCATGGCCAGTATGATGTTGGGCTTAGTTCCAGCCTGTTATGCTTGTTATTTGTAATAATATGGCCCAGACCCAAAAGCCTGTCGTACCCGTACGTCATCCATACCCGTACGCCTTTATCATCAAATGGTAATTACTTGGCTATGAAAGTTTACTTCTTGGTACTATTTTTAGATGTTCGAAAATGAAATTTATTTTTGACCGATGTTACAAGGATTCATGACTTTTCTGCATTGATTAAAGTAATATCTAAACTTACAAATTCGTAGACATCATTTCCTGCCCCACTTGCATCAGCGTAACTGAAAGTTTAAGAAAGTAAAAGCAATTACCACATCACATATAGTGACCGTTAAAGTACACCAAACTCAAAGACATAAAAATAAGAAACATTAAATTCTAGTAAGTAATCAGCAATAAGTTTCTACAATGATCAAAATACACATCCCTTCAGTAATGTAACATGTCCCCGAGTCTCATTGACACATATTGCCGACACATGCACCTTTCTCAGGCGGCAAACATGCCAACTCCTAGTGATTATGTATGGTATCATACAAGTATAACTAACCTAGTTTTGATGGACTAATCGTAAAATGACATCAAACACACATGAATATGTATGATGAGCAGAACCTTCCAAGTATCTTAATCACTAACCCGTATTAGAAGTGTGACAATTTTTCTAATAAAGCACGAATATACTTGAACTAGCCAATAACTGTAAACAATAAATTAATAATGAAATGAGAATAAAAAAAAGAATTCCAATTTGTCATAAAACTCCTAGTTGATCCACTTAGTAGTCACAAAAAAACCATTTCCAAATTTAGTCTTGTGCGACTCCATATAAAATTAGCAAGTGAAGTTGGTGAGGTTTTTTGCTAGACCAAAGTGACATTTTGTGCGACTAATGTGATGTTTTTGCTAGATCAGTTTGTCTTATTTAAAAAGTCAACCGTGGGTCCCACTACAATCGCTTCATCTTGGTTGACTTTTTACATAAGACAAAATGGTCTAGCAAAAACATCACCTTGGTTGCACAAAATGTCACTTCAATACGGCAAAAAAACCTTGTTAATGCACACTTGAAACCTCAAATCCAACGGGTATATTACCGTTGGTAATTTAAATATAAAAAACATTTTAATGTTTAAAATTATAATCCTTTAACCCTATAAATACCTTATTCATTTCACCATTTTTAACCACTTTTCTATTATACTTCTCATCCTTATTTACAATGTCTAACAAAACTTGCAAAACAAAAACCCTAAAATCCCGATGCAAAGAAACTGTTCCACAGTTAATACCGAATCCGAATTTCCAATTAACTGGTGTCTCGCCACATGTTCGTTTTCGACCCGCAACTATCCATTATCATCCATTCAATCCTCCGAATAACAACTAACCATCTTTTTACCAACAACAAAATGCAATGTATCGTTCGTCTTTCGATTCACCATCTTCATCTCCATAACCGAATCTGGGGTATTCTCCGATTAACCAAATTAATCTTGATATGAATATGGAGAACTTGTTTGGTACTTAAGAATATTATGTGAGTCAATGTTTGGGTCAAGGTTCGGGCGGTACTCAAGATTATTATACGGGTCAAGATTATTCTATAGGTCACGGTTCAGGTCAAGGTTCGGGTATGGGCAGTCTATCCTATCCCGTTGAAAACGAATCTCCCGTCGAAGAGGTGGCGCCCGTCAAAGCTATGAAGGTTTCAAAACGTCATCAAAAAGCCAAGATGACTATAAACAAGTAAGCGTCAAAACCATGGACAACGGCGGAAGAGGTCGCGTTGTGTAAAGTGTGGATCGATGTGTCGAATAACATCGTCAGAGGAAAAGCTATAAATATGAGGGGGTTTTGGAGGGCAGCTTTAGATTACTTTGAGAATGAAATGGGGGAAAGACCCGAGGATACGATGTCATCACCACCAAATGGAAAAATAGGTTTCGTCCTAGAATTGGGAAATTTTGTTTTGTTTACGATAATTGATAAGGTGTCATTTTATACATTTTTTTCAGGGTCATTTAACCCCCAAAGTCATGCAAATATGCTCTATTATTGCACTAAATCCTTTCTTTTTGTGTAATTAGCATTTAGGAAGCACTTGGACGAAAAGTGCATGACTTGGGCTCGATTAGAGAAGAAACAAGGCAAAAACAAAACTTTTCAAGCTTGCGACTACCATCATGACGGCGTCGTAAATTGTTGCTAGAAAGTGGATTTTTGGATGCAAAGCGTGATGGCTCAGTGTGTGGAGACGGCATCACCAAAGCCCTTAACGCCATCACAAATGCAAGGTGACGACGTCACAAGAAGACTTGACGACGTCAGCTTATGTCGGTCAAAAGAAGCCCTAAGAAGATTCGACGGGTTGACGGCATCACAAAACGCTAGTGACGCCGTCAGAGCCCAATTCCTATATATACAAACCCTTTGTTTTCATAATTCGTGTGTGGAACTTGAGAGAGCTATTGTGCAGACATTGTTGACGAATTTTAAGGTTTCTTAACCCTATTTGTATAACCATATGTCTATGTGTTGTGTGATCATTTGTCTTTCTTTTCGTCAATTTAACATGCTAGACGAAATTAATTAGTGTTTGCTTATGATTGTATGAAACCTAGTTGTGATCTTTGATATTATTGTTTCTTGTTAGTAGTATGCACGTTAGGCATTAGAAAACTAGCAATAATTGTACTTTCGCATAGACGTCTGGTGAAACGTGATTAGGTTAGATGAAACCCTCGATCTAAATTATCAACTGGGTCGATTCCTTCTTAAGTATTTAATGCGCATGAATTTACTATTAGGAGGGAGCATGTCTGACAAGTAACGCCCGACTAGATTGTCACGTAGAATGCGGACTTAACCAACCCGCTGCTGAATTAGGGGAATACTTACACATTACACTAACGAGTGTAACAAAGCAATAAATTAGAGAAATCAACTAGGGAGTAATACATGATTAAGTGAGCACATTTGTTTACTTATAAGAGTTCCCGCCAATTTTACTTTTCTTGCATAACTAGTTTAGAATTAGATTAGCCGTAGTTTAGTTTAAAAACCCCTCCTTCAAACTCAAGATTTTACTTGCTTTCATAAAATATAAAAATACAAAAATAATATTCCCTCAACCCTTAGATCTTAATGAACATACGATTTGAACCTACCCCACTATTCCCCTAGAGAATGATCAACCCCCCTGATCTTGCATATACTACACTGTAACGATTAGGTACTCTGCCTAGGATGATTGTAAAACTTCGGTGTTGCAATCCGCCGCATCAATAATGTCGAACGGAGGAACAAGAGCGGATCATGTGACCTCATTGTGTTCTAAAAAGTGTTACAGGAATATGAAGCACAGTACGAGCATGACATCACATTCAAGTCGTGTTGGAGAATTTTGAAGGATCATGCTGCTTGGAAAGATATTGAGATGCCTTTATTTTACAAGCAACAAAATAAGGGTAGCAAAAAAACTAAGACTGTAACACCCCCAAATTGGGTCGTAGCGGAATAAGGGTCTGGGAGTGTTACTTCATAGATCAATAGAACAAGATATGAGAGAACGACCTCTAAATGAGTCGTTTGAAAATGATACATTGGATTTAATAAAATTGTTTGTTACAAAAGCCCAAAGCTTAACTTGTTCATCCTTGTAAATGTAAAGATTTTAATACATAACAAATATTTTCCAAATGTAATGCACACAAATCTTTATGCAATATGACTCTCAAAATGACGACATCCAATGTATCATTGCCCTTGTACCTTATTGACCTGAGAAAAACATGCTTTAAAACGTCAATAAAGTTGGTGAATTCATAGGTTTAAGTAATGTATAAAGTAGGACCACAAGATTTCAAGTGCGCAATAATGTAACACACACAATATCACAAAAGTAATTACGAATGCACTAAGCTCGTGACATTGAAGCTACAACATGTATGTACTTGCAATTTAATGCCAATAATGTGCCCGTGTAGAAGTTCAACCCCCAACATCCAAATCCGACATGGTATACGTCTGTTAGTTCGGTACCGCCAAAACTAGTAGGTTATAGCTACTTAGGCAAACTCGTAATTCGATTAAAAGTGTACTTGCGTCCAAATGTAAAACAATGCATGTTTCTCACCCCGAGAGTTGTAAATCATTGTAATTGTATAAAATAGGGCTATGAACTCACCTTAAGTGAATGAATTGATTTTAGATAAATCAAATGAGTGAAACGTCTCGCGAAATCCGAATGCAACCTAATTAATTATAGGCCGTATGAGTATAATGTATTTAATATAAATACCACAATATAATTTATAGAGTTACATCACCACCTACTAGTTTTTGTTTAATTTATAAAAGTCGAAACCATATTTAAATCGTACTTGTTAAATAAATGTTTAAGTATTTGTATCCGTAAAAAAAATATTATTATTGTCCGATAATTGATTATTTGTTAATAATACTTGACTTAATATTTTTATTGTTTATATAATGTTATTATATAAATAGTTTAATTATTTTATAAAATAATATTTATAAAGTTAAAAACGTATATAACTATTATATAAGTACTACTACTACATTATTTTTTAATGTTTTTATAGCCCAAACGAACCCGAAAACACTCGTAACCCACTTTTTATATTTCTAACAGATTGTTATATTTTTATAAAAATACAAAAAATTGTTTATAAAAATTAATTAGTTTTTGTAATTTCTATTTATCCGAAATCTTTAAAAACTCATAACTTACTCATTTTAACTCTGTTTCGCTTGTTCTTTATATGTACGAAATCGTGACAAGATAAACTATCCA
>BQNB010109445.1:0-22752 GCA_026074375.1 Tanacetum coccineum
AATCTCCACTTAAGGGATGTGGAACACCTTTAAAATCATTAGTTTTTATAAATCTACTGTATAAAGGTTTTCCAACTGAATCCCCTTCTGTACAATTAAAAATAGAAAAATTCATTTCTTCCTCATAACTTAGAACCTCATCATTTGATTTTATATCATACCCTAAGCCAATTTTACTACTTGAACTCATTCCAGAATTAATTAATCTCCAAAGATTCTTGGAAGAATCTTTGCATGAATTTAATGTTTTCTGCAATTGTTCATTTTCTTTTACAGCGTTCATTCCAATTCTCCTATATTTTTTAAGATTTTCATTTTTTTTCATATATTTCATTTGCCTGAAATGTAAGCTTTTCATTTAGAGAAAGTTGCTGTTTTTGAAAAGTAACAAGTTAAGCTTCTAGTTTTTTAACGGCTTGACTATAGGAAAGTATTTGTGCTTCTTGATCACCTAACTGATTCATTTCTTCATCACACAGTGTTTTAAGGGTATTGTATGAATCAATGCAAGTTTTAGAACACAAAGATACCTCACTACTGGAGCTGATAGCCATGAGTGCATGATTTGTCTCTTCATCTTCAGTATGTTCTCCCCAATTGACAATACCATCATCCATTGTCAGCAAGCCCATCTGATTCTTCTCTTGCTTTCCAGCTTCTTGGTGTTGATAAAAAGAGTCTCTCTTCTTCTTTCCATCATGTGTCCCCTTTGCTGTACATTCCCTAGCAAAGTGACCAGTGTTGTGACAATTGAAGCATTCAAGCTTCTTTTTGTCAAAACCAACAGGTGTTTTTCCATCAACACGAACTCTCCTTCCTGTTTTCTTATAGAACTTCTTCATTCGAATAGCAATCATTGCTATCTGCCAGTTTATGTCCATCTCTTCAATGTCCAAGTCATCAATCTGTTCCAGGTCTTCATGAAGCAAGTCCCAGTCCTCTGATTGTTTGGCAAAGAGGGAATAAATAACTTCATCAGCAAAACCAGCAAGAGCTTCTTTTTTTGGAGAGCATTGGTTGAAGAAGTAGAAGGAGTGCAAGAAAAAACAAATGTATGTACCAGAAAAAAACCAGACTTAACCTTATTAGTGCTACTTTTGCTTTGTGAAACAAAAGCAACATTTTGAGCACTTGTAGATGTTTTTGGAGCACCTTGAATTTCTTGCTCAAATACTCTAAGGTTATTGTACAAATCATCAATAGATAAGTTGTCGATCTCTGGATTAGTTCTCATTGTCATTGCCAGATTGGACCATTGCTAAGGCAAAGATTCTAGAAAAACTTCATGATTTGCATCTTTCTGTTGATACTTCAACACCATGAGCTTCATTGAGAAAGTAACTGTTGAACCTGTTCATATCCTTTTTTCTAGTCCTTCAGATTGGATATTTTAAATGTTCAAACTGTTGTTGAAAACAGTCTTCTGCATTTTCTTTGAATTTACTTACCACCAAACCCGAGTTTGATGGCTTCCCAGTCTCTTTTGCATCTTCCTTTCATGTAATCTTCTCATATGTTCTTTTAGGAAATAAAATGGCCATCAGCACATATTCTTAGCCTTCCTCTCCTTTTTAACAGCTTGAATTTCTGCAGCTGAATGTGAAAGTACTCGAACAACACCATCCTTTCCAATTGAAATTCTCTTCTTGGAGTTACCATTCTGAATTACCTTCCATACTTCATTGTCAATGTACTCAAGGTAATGCTCCATCTCATTGCCCATTATCATAACTCTCCTTCTTCTTAATTGGGAGTTTGATGATTTGAGATAGACGGTAGTTTGGGGATCATTGGTTGGGTTGTTGTTGTTTTGTAGGTTCAGCACTATGGCTTGATGCATCTTCATGGTTTGATTCTTCACCATCACTGAGATGTTGTGAGAAATCATCATTGGCAGGTTAGACATTTTGTATAGAATTGTATGAGAGTGTTTGTTTGTGATCTAGTGATTCTTCTTTCTTTCAAATAGGGGGGTGTCCCTCTAAGGCTCTTGATTAACCACTTGTAGGTCCTTGGTTTAGGATCTGACTAGCCTTTGTAAGACGATTAGATAAACTGGATAAATCCAATCAACTATATGAGATACATGACTTGAATTATCAATGTTAATGCGGAATCTAACAAAGAGAGTAAAGAAGAAACGATAATACTAAAATACTATTAAGCTCTATGCTTCTATTGATATTTCTCAAAACGTACTTGTAACATTGTGCCTTAGGGTTCCTCTTATACACCAAGGAAAACCCTAATGGGCTTTACAAACGAGTAAAAGGATAATACTCATCCTTTCCTAAGATATCTCCTAAGATATCTCTAAGATAACTATTACTATTCTGTTACATTAACAGACTTAACTATAAACAGAATTAACTATGACCAGTACTAACTCTAGTACTGCTATACTCTACCAGTACTAACTATGTACTGCCAGACTTAACTTAGTACTGCCAGTATTAACTCAATACTAACAGAACTAACTATAACTACCAGACTTAACTGTTATACTACCAGTATTAAGTCTGTTACAATCTATTTTCCCAACACCGAACGAGTGACTAAAAGTGAGGACCGATCGAGTGATTTACAATATGGACCGAACGAGAGACAGAAAGTGAGGACCGAACGAGCAACTGTTAGTAAGGACCGAACGAGCAACTCATAGTAAGGACCGAACGAGTAAATCCTTGTAAGGACCGAACGAAAGAAAGATAGTGAGGACCGATCGAGAGATAGAAAGTAAGGACCGAACGAGCGGTCAGTTGCTAAGGACCGAAGAGCACCTCACTAGTGAGGACCGAACGACTGTGTGATCATATGGACCGAACGAGTGCTTGTTTAAATGGACCGAACGAGTGTCATTTAGTGAAAACCGATCAAGGTGTTTCTTTGAGGACCGAACGAGTGAAGTTATCAACACTTAACCAAGTTTTTGACATAACACACTTAAGATCAGATTTTTTCTAACTAAGATTAAATTCAACAAATCTCTTAGTTTAAAATAGACAGTAAAAGCTTGACAAAACCAAGGTTAACTACATTCAACTTAATTGTTAGGATAGGTGCCTTTGTCTCAAACGCTATTAGTCTATCTAAGTAGATTGATCTTCAAAAGTGCTAAAAGTCATAAAGGTTCTCATAAATGAATGATTGTGTCTTCTTATAAACTGCACTCACTCTTTCTTAAACAGACTCATGGAAATCTCAATAGCGGATCAGATTGCTTTGGATGATGCATTAGTGGCTCCTGCTGACCGACTTAAGATTGGTAAATGTAATCTTCGCTTAAGCTCGGATGTCACATCAAAGGAAGCAACTCTTCAAGTGGTCTACGATGTGTTAAAGCTCACTCCTTTCTACAAGGCATTCCAAGTAACTGCTGATGCTCCAGAGATCTATATGCAAGAATTCTGGGCCTCTGCTTATGTTCATAATCGATCTGTCAGATTTAGATGAATAACAGATGCAACATAATCGGTCTTGATCAATTCAGAGGACTTCCTTCAAAATTTGCCCTAAAGTCGGTAACAATATGTTGAAGACCACCTCGTGAGAAGGAGATTCTCGCTTTTTCTAGCGATAGTCTTGGTCACTCTGGGAGATATATAGGAAGAATCTCTGACGTTAATTGTCAATAAACTGCATCAACCCTGGAGATCATTTGCTGTATCATCAAACCAAATGTCTCAGTGGTAAACCAGCCTATGACAGTCTTCGTCTTTTCAAGCTCTAATCTTGTGGGGATTTGTACACAATAAGCATGAATGTTGGATTATGCATATTTCTGTGGGAGGATTTCATTTTCATGATTGAGAACAAAATACGAGAGGTTGCAATGCGATGTACTATTCCTCGTTTCACCAAGTTAGTCGCTCAACTTTGTCATGGATATAAGACCCTTACAATCCTCGAAGAAACAAGTGTCAATATGGCATATGCCTGAGATGACCCAATGTTTACATTCAATCAATGTCATCTCAAGGAATGAAGGCACGCAGTTGTACGGGGCTATGCTTACCAACAGAGTTAACACCGGAACATCCGCAATCTGAATTCATACAAAGAGTATTATGCCTATGCTTCAGGACAATTCCTCTAAAGACAAAAAAGAAGTAGAAGAAAGCTATATCCTATACAACCATAAACAGAAAGCTCCACACTGCCCCCAAAGAAAAGAAGTCTGGAAAAGGTAAGCAGAAGGACTACAGAGTTGGAGAAGCTTGAGGCAGATTGACAAAGGATGAGCAATCAAAATAATTCACAAAAAGAAGCCGTCAAGAAAACTCACAGCTCTCATGCCAGTGGTTCTGTGCAGCTGACAGGGACTGGTTTTACACCAGGGGTTCTCGATGCACCTGCTTCTGACTTCAGAGGATGATATCTCTGGAATCAAGTGACGATGATCAAGATGATGAGAAAGATCAAGACGATGAAGCTGAAGATAAAAATGACGTTGATGAGACTACACATGCTGATGAAGATGATGATGAACATGACGATGATGAGAAAGCTCAAGATGATGATGATGAAGAACAGACTGAATCAGAAGATGATGGTGATGATTTTATCCATCCAAAGCTCACAACTCAAGATGATGGTGATGATGGTGATGATGACATAATACATGAAGGAATGATGAAGATGAATTTCTTTCGATTCTACCCAATTCACACTCCCCTCTCGTATTTCATCTATCAGAGGACGTAGTGGTGACAATGATGTTGCATCGGCAACGAATGGTTGAAGGAGCAAAGTCGGATGAAGATGCGTGGGGGGGGGGGGGTGGGGGGGGTGGGGGATACATATGAAGAGGATCAAGGACAATGAGGCAGTCGAAGATCTCCAATACAATCTTGATGGTATGAGGAGATGTTAATGACAGATGTTTATTACACCAAGTTCAGCAACCCCGGAAATTGAGACACTCATGTGACCCGAACTCCAGTAATCCTGATGGTCAACAACAGAGGCTCGTTCTGTATCATCTGGCTTCGTCTCCAACAGCTAATTCCAACCAAGATAACGGTGTTGATGATATTCTTTGGAAACATACTGAAGCACCTCTCTAATTGATACTCCTGCAACAGCCCATCATGGAGCCTCCTTCACTGCACCAAACCCATTCGCCATCAACACGATTCCTCTCGTACTTCAAATACAACAACCACCAATTCAGACACCGGCTACCACTGCAAGCTCCTCACTACAAAATCTTCCTAACTTTGCTTCGTTGTTTGGCTTTGATTACAGGACTGGAAAGCGTTAGTAAGAAACTTCTCGGAACTCAGACAATACAATTCAATATGCTGAAGCGCTCTCATCCATTTTTGCATCGATGATAATATCTAGCAAATAAAAATGCAGAAGCAGTGGACGTTTCAGTCTATTGATGTATGACAGGAATCGAGAAGAGTCAAATACTGCAAATCAACAATTCCTTGATTCAGTCGATGAAGGAATGAAGAAAATAATCAAGGAAAAAGTCAAAAAAAGGAGTCTCAAAAAATTACTCAAAAATCGAGATTTAGTATCGATCATTCGTGTCTGAGGTTCTGTGTTCGATAATCAAAAGGGGGAAGCCAACTCGTCTCATGTTGTAGCTACAAATCTTTCAGAATTAGAGCTGAAAAGATCTTAATTGACAAGATGGACGCTAACAACTCTATCAACGGGTCAGACATTCAAAGACAGCTCTACATGGCATTAGTTTATGTGTATGAAGCCGACAAAATCTTGTTAGATACATATGGCGACGACTCAAATAAAAGAATCCTAGAGATGGGGCTGATGATGATCAAGGACCCCTCGCTTGATCAGAACCGGGGGTCCAAAAGAGAGGCCAGGAAACGAGCCTACTTCTTCCAGTGCTCAAGAGAATCGACAACCACGTCAGCAGGAAAGTTACTACTCTACAAGGTTCTAGACTCACAAGCAATTGCTAGCCAATCTGCTCTGGTTGAAGAAACGCAAACTACAGATGTCTTTGAAGCACCTGCACACTAGGAGTTTCTGAAACAGGTGTCCATGAGGAACCAAGCAGATGACAGAGGTCCAACATATTCCTGACGTGTTGCAACAACCTACACGACCACCTTCGTGATCATGCATGGAATAAGTTTGTTCCTGCTGTTCATGAATCTGTCCAACCTTGGATAAGCAATCTGGCACAAAGACAAGACCCTCGAGAGTCATTCGATGAACTAACCGACAATACATTTGACTTCTCCGCTTTTGTGATGAACCGGCTAAATGTTCAAACACTAACACCTGAATTGCTAGCAGGTCCAACATTTGAGCTGATGAAAGGCACATGCAAAAGTTTGATTAAACTTGAATATTTTTGTGAAGAAGTCTACAAGTACAAACCGAAAAATTGGACTGGATCAACCCCGAAGGTCGCCAATATCCTCATGATCTGCGACAGCCACTACCGTTGGTTCCAAATTCTCAAGGTCGTCATGTTATACCTTTTCATCACTTCATCAATAACGACCTTGAGTACCTACGTGGTGGTGAGTCAAGCCGCAAGTACTCTACTTCAGTAACGAAGACTACCAGCGATGCAGATTACGGGGGCATATCAATGGGGTGGATAGAAGACTTAGTGCCCAACTCAATGTGGAGTCAAATGATAGTCAAATACGACAAATACGCCTTTTGGGGAATCTCACATTGGGGAAAAAAGCGAAGACAGTTCTATGCATTTGCGATCACAAGGGAATCAGCTCGTGACGTCTACTCAAAAAGACGGATCATTGCTGTCACAAAGGTGGAAATAGTCGAGTGGCAAGACTACAAGCATCTTGACTGGATTACTGTACGAAGGGATGACGACGTTCTCTACAAGTTCAAAGAAGGCGACTTCCCAGACTAAGGATCCAAGACATTGAAGATATGCTGCTTCTTCTCGTGCAAGAAAAGTGACAAATTCAACGTTGAAGAAACGTTATGTGCATTTTATGTCTCCATAAGATGTTCTCAAGGAGTGTTGTATCCAAAGCGTGTGAAGATCCTTCAATTAGGGGGTTGAAGCTTTCAAAAAGAAAATCAACATCACAAAAGCCTAACACGTACAGTGATCCAATCTGAGAAGTCGAGACGGATTATACTCCATACTCCGACCCCTAGAGGATTTCTTCTACGAGATCAAAGACAAGAAGAACACGATTGATGCGCATTGGACGGAACTACAAAGTTCAGGATGGTACTCTCTATGGATGTTCCGGATGCTCTTTATGAATCGCCTCAAGGAATTAGAATGGCAGTAGCTGACACAGACTTCTTTTGATGCCAACTTGACAAAGTTAAATTGCAAGAGCTTTTGATTCAGGCGATTGACAAAAGGCTAAAGACAAGGAGGATAATGCGGAGTTTGGAGAGATTTGTAGGTGGAAGACCATACGGGGGTGACTTCGGCTTCTACAAAGACCATATGATTTATCATATGTTGTTCTCATCTATAAAAGGTCTATCCTCGTAAATACTTTATCTTGTGATATGTTATTTACTAATGTAGATTTTTGGTGAAAAATAAACGAGTGCTTCGAGTAAAATTTTTCAAGAATTTCATAAGTAATTCAAAAAATTTTCAAATAAATTGTATCGCAAACATCTTATAATCCCTCACAAGTTGAGGGGGAGCAATAACATGTTCCAATCTGCTAACATATATCATTTTGTCCCCGAACAGTTAATCAATTGATATCCAAAATATCAAGGGATTAACATTTTGGATAAGGGGAGAAAATATGATTAACCAGGACTTAATGTATATTGTCAGAAGTGATCAAATAAAATGGACTCAATGCACTCCACACCTAGCATGTACTACGATTACGATGCACATGTTAAGGGGGAGTTTTTAGTGATGATGAAAAACTCTCAAAGTGTAAATCTTTTGATATTTATATCAAACACTTTGATTGAAATTTTCAATGTTTTTGGAAGGATTGTGATGAAATACCCAAAAGACCGACCATGTTCTTAAATTTATGAAGTTATAAGGCGGTTAGGCTTAGGTATTCAGATCCCATGATCCAGCCAGAACCGGAGGGATCTACCCAGGGATATCCACTATGTTAGGGTTGAAGTCCTTACGGCTATGATTATCAAAAAGGAGAGAAAAAGTGAGAAAAGGTATTAATGCCGACTGAGATGGAGCTCCCCCCCCCCCCCAACCACTGGAACATAACCCAACAAGGTATTAGTTATGAGTCTCGGTAAGCTTTTGAATGGGGTTGAAGATTGCAAAAGAAATGTAAGGGATATGGGTGAAAATAAAGAAGCCCTCCATACACTTAGGCAGAAACCGGGTCAATACATATGCTGTCGAAAACAACTCAGGTGTTGTCTGACACTTGTAGGGACCAGTCATGGACCAGGGACGCTATGCACAACCCTCCCTAGCCACTCAAGGTCTCTCAAAAGACTCTTGTTTCATTTCTCACGGAGATTACACGCATTTCTATCGACTTTCTCACTCCGAGTTAGTTGATATTGAAAAGGTGGCAGTCTGCTCCAGCCTTCGATCACTAAAAATCAAAAGTGCACTATTGAGTCTAGAGCCAAAAGAGATCATCCATTAATCTCATTAGGACACTTGTCATATCTTAGCTTGTTATCTCACACAATGTGAATATCAAGTAATATCATTAGAGTCCTACGCAAGATTCTTGTAATTTTGCCAGAACATCCGAGTGATACTTAGGTATTCACAATGAAGATGGAAATCCTGCTTGAGCCAACATCAAACAAGCTCATGGTAGGTAACTTGTGAGATTCTTTATGAATCAAACTTGTGACAACTGGAAAGAAACGATGGTGCGATTCTATAAGAATCAAACTTGTTCCAGGAAATGGATCAACGGTTGTTAATGAATTTTTGAAATGATTAACACTCTCGGTGTGTCACAAAAACAATTTTGTAAGTGATACACCATGATTTCAAATTTCCAATTTTTTATTTCACAACCCGGTGAGATAGTAACTCACTGGTTCACTCTTATCGTGCTGTCTGCTTTGAGACGTTCTGATAATGAGAACATGCTGAGTACGATGAATCTAATACTTATGTGTTAGAAAGATTCAATACTACAGCTGGAAATCCTGTCAAGAAGATTCTTCTTAAATTGAATCTATCTGATCACAGGTCGATCCTCACGGATCTGAAGGTTTCTCCAACCAAACCTGGGCGAATGACAAAGCCATATTCGTCCCCCCGCTTTATTGCTAACTGTTTTATGCAGGCTATTTAAAGATGGTGGTGGAGGTCCCTGATTCCAGTGGGCTTTACAAAGTCCATAGCCTCTTGGCTCTACTCCGACCGACAAACATAAAGACATCATGAAAGCTCAAGGCACTGTTTCAAGACTTCCGCACTCTGATACCACAATCTTTCCGGACTTGTCGAAGTGTTAAAAGTTAAAGAATTTCAAGGAAAGATGCACACATTAAAGCTTTTCAAGAATTGGTCTGAGCATGTCGGTCCAGAAGTCCAAGTTCATAAGATCGGCAAAGTCTCAGAGCATAAGAGATTATGCTTGGTTGATGCTCTCAAGATGCTCAAGATCACATGTTAAATACAAGTTCAAGGACACAAAGCTCTTCCAGAAATTCAATGATCACTACAAAAAAAACCCCCCCCATTTTTTTTTCACAAAGAGAATTTCAAGAGTACGAGCTAAAGACTAAAGATAAAGCATAGTATGCTAGGTTTAAAGTTTTGTAAATTGGAGTGACCTCCCTTAGGGGGAGATTGTTGGAAACACAAAAAGTGTCGGTCACTTCCAAGTTGTAACAGGTCTTAGCTCGTAGTTAGTGAAAGGATTAGATTAGTAATCTAGTCCAGCCCAAGGCCCATGGGAGGCCCAACTAAGCCCATGGCCGGCCTCTATAGGTCATATATAAGGCCCTCTCCTAGCATTGGAGAGGATTGGTTGTTCCATTTTTCCATTAGTTCATTTATACAATTCATCCATTTTCCATCCAATCTCTCTCTAACATCACAACCCACATCTCACTCTTGTTCTTGGTTTGATCTTAAGATTACTAGTATTCTACAGGTACTAACAATGTTAGTACTGCTAGGCATAATTTTAACAGACAGGCAGTACCAACTAATGCTGCTATGAAAGTTAATACTGTTAAGCCTATTGTGAATAGAGTTAGACCAAAAACTATTTTTCATAAAACTCATTTACCATTTTCAAGGCCTTTTAATATCACAACAGCACTTAGAACAAATTTTACATATCAAAAGGTTAATACTGCTGAGGTAAATGCAGGTTAGTGAGGTTGGGTGGGGAGAGGGAAACTGTTGTTAAACCCTCTTCAGGTTGTATTGGAGACAAAAAAGGACATTTCTAGCACAAAATCTCCAAAATACAATAGTGGATAAGACCTAGAGATTGTGCTACTTTCAAAAGGTTCCACTAGGCAGAACTCAAGCCCAAAACAGGCCTTGGGTCACTAAGAGGATTAATCTCTTTTATTTCAAGGTGCAGGATTTTCCACATAGAGATTTACAGAAACAAATGAATGGTTGATACGTGGACGTTCCAGGCACATGACTGGGAAACAATGCTACCTTGCTGATTATCAAGAATTTATGACGTGGGCCCTTTTGCTTTTAGAGGAAGTTAAAGGTTACATAACTGAAAAGTAAAAATAAAAATAGGAAAGTTTTTGATTTTGAAGGAGGGTGCTTTGTGAAGAACTTCAGCATTTCTATTTCTTTTATGTGTCACAGGATATGTGACAAGAAGAACTAAGTTCTTTTACAATGCTCTGAATGTCTTGTTTTGTCTCATTTGAATTTAAGTTACCTGATGCAAATCAAGTATTACTTAAAATCCCCAGACAAAACAATATGTACAGTTTCAATTTAGAGAACATTGTTCCTTCGGAGATTTAAGTTGTTTAAGGTGCAAGGCCCCACAATTGATGAATCTAATAAATGGCATAGGAGGTTGGGTCATGTTAACTTTAAAAACTTAAACAAACTTGTGAAGGGAAACCTTGTAAGAGGTTTACCTTCAAAGATTTTTCAAAATGACCACACTTGTGTTGCTTGTCAGAAAGGAAAGCAACACAAGGCCTCCTGTAAGGCCAAATCAGTGAGCTCTATTAGTCACTCCTTACAGCTTCTTTATATGGATTTGTTTGGACCTACATCTGTAAGGAGCTTAAACCATAAGACTTATTGCCTGGTTATCACTGATGATTTTAGCAGGTTTAGTTGGGTGTTCTTCTTAAGAACTAAGGATGAAACTAGTGGAATCCTTAAGGACTTTATAAGATAAATTGAGAACCAATTAAATCAAAAAGTTAAAACTATTAGATGTGATAATGGTACAGAATTTAAGAACATGGATTTTATTGAATTCTGTGGGTCAAAAGGGATCAAGAGGGAATACAGTAATGCCAGAACTCCACAACAAAATAGAGTTGCTAAAAGAAAGAACAAGACCCTTATTGAGGCTGCTAGGACTATGCTAGCAGATTCATTTTTACCTAACACTTTTTGGGCTGAAGCAGTTAGTACTGCTTGTTATGTTCTTAATAGGGTATTAGTGACCAAGCCTCATAATAAGACACCTTATGAACTTGTAACTGTAAATCCCAATCATAGGGTACAAAGACCTTTTGGGGTTGCCATGTGACATCTTGAATACCATTGACCCATCTAGGCAAGTTTGATGACAATCAGATGAAGGGTTTTTAGTTGGGTATTCTCTACAAAGCAAGGCCTTTAGGGTATACAATTTAGAAACCAAGAGAGTTGAAGAAAACCTGCACATAACCTTTTTAGAAAATAAACCTAATGTTGCAGGGAAAGGACCAACTTGGCTGTTTGATCTTGATTATTTAACTGATTCAATGAATTATCAACCTGTGAGATCAGAGAATCAAGCTAACAAACATGCAGGTCCACAAGAAGCTAATCACAATGCAGGTACAGAAGATGTTATTGATACAGGTGATTCTGAAAAACAAGTTGAATCTGCTCAGGACTACTTTGTACTGCCAATATGGTCTTCTTATTCTTCAACAGTCAAGAGGTCAACAACAAAGGATGCAGGTGAAGCACCTAACAAACATCCTGATTTAAAGACAGATGAGAAGCCAGTAGATAAGGAGGATCAAGTCTTTTTGGATGAACTTGAAAGACTTAATAGGCACGAATCAGGATGCTATGATGCAGCTTGGAAGTCTTAGGAAGAGTTTGCCCAAGAAACTGAGGAGTTGCTTCGACAAGCAGGAGCTGCTAAATCTAGCAGTACTAACATAGTTAATACTGCTAGCACACCAGTTAGTACTGCTAGTCCTTATGGTGGACTATCCTTCACTGATCTAACCAATCCTGATCCAGATGATCCAGAAATACCTGCACTTAAGGACATTTATAACAATCCTACTGATGGTATTTTTACAAATTCATCTTATGATAATGAGAGTGCAGTGGCTGACTTCACAAATTTAGAACCTGTTGTGAATGTCAGTCCTATTCCCACATCAAGGATTAACTCTATTCATCCTTCAACTTTAATTCTTGGAGATCCACAATCCTCAGTTCAAACAAGAAGTAAAGTGACTAAAAGTTTTGGAGCCCATGCTTTTGTAAGTTATATTCAAAAGTAAAGGAGAAATAATCATAAAGACTTTCAGCATTGTTTATTTGCTTGTTTCTTGTTCAAAAATGAAACCCACAAAGAAGGTTTCTGAAGCTCTTGAGTGAAAGTTGGGTTGATGCTATGCAAGAAGAACTGCTGCAATTCAAGATTCAGAAAGTTTGGATTCTTGTAGATTTGCCTTATGGGAAGAAGGTAATTGGAACAAAATAGGTTTACAGAAACAAGAAGGATGAGAGAGGAGTTGTGGTTAGGAATAAGGCAAGGTTGGTTGCTCAATGGTCTTGGCTAGAGGAAGGGATAGATTATGATGAGGTTTTTGCTCCTGTGGCCAGGATTGAAGCCATTAGGATCTTTTTAGCCTTTGCTTCTTACATGGGATTCATAGTCTATCAGATGGATGTGAAAAGTGCCTTCCTGTATGGAAAAATTGATGAGGAGGTCTATGTGTCTCAACCTCCAGGTTTTATAGATCCTAAGTATCCTAAGAAGGTCAACAAAGTAGTGAAAGCTCTCTATGGTTTACACCAAGCTCCTAGAGCCTGATATGCTACTTTATCTACTTTATTGTTGAAGAATGGATACAGAAGAGGAACCATTGACAAGACTCTTTTTATTAAGAAGGACAAAAATGATATCATGTTAGTACAAGTTTATGTAGATGATATTATTTTTGGTTCTACAAAGAGATCTTGGTGTGATGAATTTGAGGCATTAATGAAGAGTAGATTTCAGATGAGTTCTATGGGAGAGATCACTTTCTTTCTTGGATTACAAGTCAAACAGAAAGAAAATGGTATCTTCATAAGTCAGGATAAGTATGTTGCAGAAATCCTAAAGAAGTTTGATTTTGTTAGTATAAAGACTGCTAGTACACCAATTGAGACCCAGAAGCCTTTAGTCAAGGATGAGGAAGCTAGTGAAGTAGATGTACACCTTTATAGATCGATGATTGGCTCTTTAATGTACTTGACTGCTTCTAGGCCTGATATTATGTTTGCAGTCTGTGCTTGTTCTAGGTTTCAGGTCACTCCAAAGACCTCCCATCTAAATGCTGTAAAAAGAATCTTTAGGTATCTAAAAGGTAAACCCAAACTGGGCCTTTGGTATCCTAGAGTGTCCTTATTTGACCTGGAATCCTACTCAGATAGTGACTATTCTGGAGCAAATCTTGATAGGAAATCCACAACAGGAGGTTGTCAATTTCTTGGCAGGAGACTTATTTCTTGGCAATGCAAAAAGCAGACAATTGTGGCTACTTCTACTACAGAGGCAGAATATGTTGCTGCTGCAAATTGCTGTGGGCAAGTTTTGTGGATTCAAAATCAAATGTTAGACTATGGGTTCAATTTCATGAACACAAAGATCTACATTGATAATGAAAGTACTATATGCATTGTAAAGAATCTAGTATTTCACTCCAAAACAAACCATATTGCAATTAGGCACCACTTCATAGGGTATGCTTATGAGAAGAAACAGTATCCAGGTGCTGAAAATACACACTGATGACAATGTAGCTGATCTTCTAACCAAGGCATTTGATGTTAGCAGGTTTCAGTTCTTGGTTGTTACTATTGGCATGATCAATCCATAAGCTGCATTAGTTAAGGGGAGGCAATATGATTTGTTGTATAGTTTGTATGAAGTGTTCAGTGTGCAGAAGCATCTTGACCATAGTGATGTTTTTCATGGAGTTATTTGGGTTTTAGTGAGTCTTTGGGTAGAGCTTAAGATGGTACTGAAGCACTGCTGTTGCCAAAATTGTTCATTCTTTGGTTGACAAACGTTAGTACCGACAGTGCAAAGTTAGTACCATTGGGCAAAGATAGTACCGCTATAGAGACGATGAAGAAAATACCGCCAAGGGTATAAAGTGTAAATTGAAATGGTTTCTTTGATTTTAGGTTTGCTAAACCTATATAAACCCATCCTAATTGCACAGCTCACTCACGTAATCTCTCTTAAATACTTTCTTTCATTCAAGCCTTAATCTCTCACTCACTGACGATCTCCAATCATGGTTGTTCTTGAATCGTGCCCTAAACACAACATGGTTGCATATTTGGAAAAGACTGCTGGGAATGCCAGTAGTTTCATGAGTTATTAAATTTCTTACTGCGACGCTCTATTCACAATGCTCTCAAGGTAAGTCTATAGTCTCTCTAATTATGTTGAACAGTTTTTTTTTTGTTTTTTGGGAATGTCTGCTAATCCAAAATAAATCAACAATGATTAGGTAGTATTACTGACCAAAGTAGCTGGCAAGCCTGTGTCTATCTCTGAAGCATCAATAAGAAAGTGATTCTTTCTTTTGATGATGCCGATGGGATAGATTCTCTACCTAATCAGGCTATATTTGATGCTATACAGCTCATGGGTTATGAGGGGGATTTAACTGTTCTAACATTTAACAAAGCTTTGTTTTCACCCCAATGGAGATTTCTTTTTCATACAATGAATCATTGTATTAGTTCTAAAAGTACTCTTGGGGATTCCCCCAAATTCACCACTAACATTGCCTACTGCTGTAATTTTGCTTTTAACATCTAATCAAAAATATAATTTTTCTAAATTAATTTTTGATGGTATGCTTAGACACTTAGATGGAAAGAAAAAGTTTGTCATGTATCCAAGGTTCATTTCAATCTTTTTAGATAAACAACTAATGAATGTACTAGTACCTTTAGACCATTTTCCTGTAATGCCTTTGACAAGTAAAGTTTCTCCTTTTGGTTTAAAGGGTAAACATTTTTCAGGGGAAAGTTACACCTTTAGTTGATTCTATGTTGGTACAAACCCAACTGAGGGATGTGGGGTGCCACATCGGAAAGACCATATGAACATAACCTACACCCTCTCCTCCTCACCCAAGAGAAGCCAATGTTGAGCCTCAGACTGACCTATCCCCTAGACCTTCACCTTCTACACATATTCCTGATTCTATTCCAAAGAGTTTTGGTGGGAATCATAGAGGTCAGTCATCCAGTGATAAATCCCTTTCAGGGAATGAGGGTGACATGACACTCCAAAGTGTGTATGATCTTTGTATCTCTTTGTGTACACAGGTTACAGATCAAGCCAAGGAAATTAAACACTTGAAGGCACAGATCAAGAAGCTTAAGAAGAAAGCCAAACCTGTTATCACACACCACAGAGCTTGGATGAAGAGTGTTTCCTTGCAACAAAGATTGGCAGGAAAGAAATCCTTGAAGAAAAATTAGATGCAAAAGGAGTCTGTATCCAAACAGGGGAGGAAATCTGCCAAAGCTGAACCTTCAGTCCATAAAGATCCATTATTTGATGAGCTTCCTGATGATACATTGGACTATATGGATACTGAAGATGCTCAAGATGTGGGGAGGACAAGAGATGTAGTGAATGAAGAGAAAGAGAGTGCTGAAGATGCAGTTAGTACTGAAGGTGTAGTTAGTACCGACAAGGAAAAAGTTAGTACTGACAGACAAAATGTTAGTACTGACAAACCAAATGTTAGTACTGACAGACCCAAAGTTAATACCGACAAGGAAAAAGGTAGTACCGTTAGCCTGATTGGAGGTACTGTGATCAAAACTGATGAAAGAAGTGCTACTCCAACCACTCCAACAACTACTCCTACAATGTTTGGAGATGATGAAACTATTGCTCAGGTTTTTCTCAACATGAGTCAAGCCAAAGCAGTTTCAAGAGAAAAGGAGAAAGGAGTTGAACTTAAAGATGTTGAAGACACTGAGAGACCTAGACCTACTTCAACCAGATCAACCAGGTGATTATTGACTTTAAAGCCTCTTCCAAAGATTGATCCAAAAGATAAAGGGAAAAAGAAAACTGAAGAGGAAGATGAGTCTGATACTGAATCTGAAGTTATTCCTGAAGAGAAAGAAAGTAAAGCAACTTCTAGGGATGAAATATGGCTGAGAAGGTAGCAAGAAGATTGGGAAGCAGAAGAAGAAGTTAAAAAGCTAGCTGAAGAAGAAGCTATAAAGACTGCCCTTTCAAATGAGTATGATTTTATCCAAGTAAGAATTGAAGCTGATAGACTTCTAACTCTAAGACTTCAAGATGAAGAGAGAGAGAGAGAAGTTCACTGTGAAAGAGAGAGCAAAGTTCCTTCATGATATAATTGCAGCTCAAAGAAGGTTCCTAGCAGAACAAAGAGCAATTGCAATAAGGAATAGACCACCTATAAGAACTCATCTTAGGAATCAGATGATGACTTATCTAAAGCATGTTGGAAACAAGAAACACTCGGACCTAAAGAACAAAACTTTTGAAGAAATACAAGCTTTGTATGAGAAAGTGAAAAGGTTTGATGAAAGTCTCACTGCTATTGGTTCCACTGAGGATGAAAGAAGGATTAAGGAGATGAATGAAGGAGTAAAAGACCCTGATCAGAAGAGTTTAAAGAATAGGGTTGTTGAAGAAACTCCAAAGACTGGAGACATAGCAAAGGTACCTGCTAAGGTAGATGTGACAGAGCAGGGTACAAAAAAGAGAAAAGGTGGTCATATAAAGATGATTGCAAGGAAAAGGAAAAGACCTCAACCAAATGTTAATAGTGATGATGAACATAGAAAATGTCTGAAGATTGTTACATTTGAAGGTACTATGGATAGTGAAGTAACGAAGAGAAAATCTGTCATTGCTAGGTTGGATAAGGTATCATCACCAGATGGGGACTATCTTGTTATCTACAAAGCAAATGGAAACTTCATGGCACTCAACTGTTTATTGGAGGTATTGCATATATTTGATAGGTAAGATTTATTTCACTTGTATGATTTAGTGATGGAGCAGTACTCAGAAATTACATTAGAAGGAATTGAGTTAACTCTTTGGGGAGATTTGAAGATAATGATGGAATCCTCACAAGAAGAGAATGATCAAAGTGATTTCTGGGATGATCAACAAGATTGGGAGATTGTTACTTGGAGATTGTATGAAGCTTGTAGAGTTCACATACTAGAACTTAAAGATGGGACATTCATCCACATGTTAGTTGAAAAAAGATATCCTCTTTCCAAGGATTTATTACAAAGGATGCTTGATCTTAGATTGGAAGTTGAAAGAGAAAGTACTGCTGCCCTTGATTTGATCAGATTTATTAAGTAACATATTGATGAGAATTAATGATGTAAATGGAAATGAGAAGGGTTTGAGTGTTGGCTAACCACCACACAACAAATGGTCATCAGTTTACCATGCTTAATAGGCATAAGAACTGGGTTGTCTTACATATTATAATTTTCGTTATACGATGTTTATTGGTGACCTTCACCTACAACCGGTGTTGAGGAGTACAAATGAACTAAAACCATAATAAAATATATGTTAGTACAAAAGATAGGAAAGATGTTGATAAAATAAAATGCCTAAAAACATTAATAATATTTTTTCACATCTTTACGTTTTGATAATCACAAAATATAAAAACGTTCAACGTAAAATTAAACGTAAACAAGTATTTAGTAGTAAATATTCATTTCAATCTAATATCACTATCACGGAATGAATAAACAAAATTCTAGATGCTTTTTAATGATAAAAGAAACTTTTTTAAAATGGTTGTAAACTTTCTTAAAAACAACACAAATATATTTTTTTACATTTAAAAGAACTGTTTTAATTTTCTAAATAAACATTTTTGAATATTAAATATTTCCAAACCTAAAATCGGCTAAGAAATGGTCCCTTAAACACCTCCCTGAATAGACAAAAGGAGCGTCTGAATAAGGGGCGGCCCCCTTAATTTTAAGTGGTCCGACAACCTTATTGAAGGGGGCCAGCCAAAAACCACCCAGCTACCTCCTTTTTTTTAACCTATAAAGTACAGGACGTATTCCACCTAATATTTTTCTCACCTATTTCACTCATTCTTTCTAGCTGGAAAATAGCCCACTTATCCTCTCTAATACCTTTGATCATTTAAACATGAAGCTTTTTTTACCAAGTGATCCAAACTAAATTTCCTTCAAGTGCAAGAGAAGACTACATCCCATCATCAATTGAAAGAAGTATTACACCTTAGTGTGCATAGCAATCTTGTGTATTCATATCACATGATTTTGTAAATCCAATTGGTAATATCTATAGTTGTGTGTATTAGCTATATCTTGGGATCATTTGTAAGTAAAGTTTAATCGATGTGATCTTACCAAGTAGTGTAGGCTAGTTTTGATATAAGTATAAAGTGGTGAAGTGAAGTCGTGAAGTTGTGACGAAGTCGTGAATTTTTGAAGAAGTTGTGAAGTTGTACGACGTGAACAAAAGTCTTGAAGTTGAGTTGTGATATATTGGTTTCTAGCTAATATTAGAACTCGACATTTAGCTTATGTTTCGTAAATGATATAAGCAACGTTTGTAGTACTGTTTTACCTCCGCCATAATGGAGTTTGTGACATAGTGAAGAAAACACTCTGACTTGGTGCTCGGAAGTGGAAGTAGGCGAAATGTGCTCTCGTTACCGAACCACTATAAATCCCTAGCTTTTGTGGTTTGAATTGTTCTTACTCTTCTCTCTTGCTTACATTCATTACATATATTTACATTTTACATATTGTGCAATGTATTGAATTCACAAAAAGGTCGAATCTAAGTTTTACAAACATACATAAAACTTAAATTTAAAAAGCGGAAAAACTATTCAACCCCCCCCCCCCCTCCTCTATGTTTTTCCACAATGGGTACCAAGAGCAGGTTAACAAGATTTTTGAAAATAAATTGTGTTTTAAAACATGAATCCGTGATCCATGGAATCAGAAAATATTTAGAAGGGCAATCTATGTAAAGACCACCACTAATTTGAAATATAGATTTTATTTATTGGAACAATAGATTCGAAAGTTTTATTGAAGTCAAAAGATCTAAGATCTTTGTCATGTAATTACCGGAGAGATTTTTCCACCTCCCATTCAATTTAATCCCGAAACTAAAAAGAATGAAATTGTATAATTTTCACAAACAAAATGATATATCTTAAAAAGAAACTTGCCTAAAAATAAATGAAGCCAAAATGGTAATTTATAATGTCTTTACAACCACGTAAGAAAAATGAAAGAAAATTTTTATGGACAACCTCAAAGGAAAAATAGGATAACTTTTTAATCACTCATCAAGGTAATAATCAAGTCAAAGCAAACAAAATAGATCTTCTTGTTCAACAATATGAACAATTCATGATTCCGGAAGAGGAATCAATAGATAATGTTTTTGCTAAATTTAACACTATTATTACTAGTCTAAAAGCACTTGATGAAGGTTATTCAATCCTAGCAAGAATTTTGTTCGAATTTCGTATAGGGCATTGCATCCTGAAATGGCACGTAAAAGTCACGCAAAAGAATAATCAAAGAATCTAACAACTCTTTCACTTGACGAACTTATTGGAAATTTTAAAAGTCTACATGAAGAAGTATATCATAAAAGACTCTGAACCGTCAAAAGAAACAAAAGAGAACAAAGCAGATCTATTGCCCTGAAAGCTAGAAAGGAATCTAGTGATGAAGATAGTTCAACCTTCGATAGTGAAGATGAAGAATACGCCATGGCGGTAAGAAACCTTCAAGAAATTCATCAAAGACAAGGACAATTCGTAAACAACCATATGCAGAAAGAAAAGATCATCCCAAAGAAAATAAAGATGCCAAAAAAAAGACAAGTAAAGAAAATGTTTCAAGTGTGGAGATCTAAATCATCTCACATCGGAGAAAGTCCAAACAATTAAAATATCAAAATCAAAGGGTGTTTTCTTGGGAGGAGCTTTGAGTGATAGCGACGATGATGAAGAGGAGAAGACAAAGGGACGAAAATGTCATATGGCAAAATTTTTCCAATGATGTACTTTTTCCTAAACCGAAATATTTTAGTGATGAACCAATCATTACAAGACTAAAATGACCACAGATAGAATGAATATAGTAGACTATGCAAATTAGACTAAAAGAAGTCATGGAAAAAAATAAAACTCTAAAACAAGCTAAAATAGAATTAGAAAATGAAGTACTAGAACTAAAAAACAAATTATCTATGTTAGAAAAAGGTAAAGAAATAATTGAAGAATGCAAATTATGTCAAGATCTTAAGCATGAAAATGTGGTGCTTAGAAAAGAAAATATCTAGGCTAGATAAATTTAATGATAGTAGTCACGATCACTTTATAAAATAATAAATTCTCAAAAGACTTTCGGAAGATAAATCCGGATTAGGGTTTTTAATTTACCAAATGGTCACCTAGTGAATTACAAAACAAGTAAAGTTAGTAAAAGCTCAAGAAGTCGAGTCAAAAAGAAAAATTGATAGAATCAAAAACCCAAAATATATACTTATAAATAAGTACTAAAAAATCCTATTGCAAGCTGATGATGAAGTAAAACGTTTGTTTACAAACCCACCTTAAAACCCAGAATCGAGTTTACTAAAAACTCCACAATGATGTCTAAAACAACTCCACCTCCCGAGAATGACATAATCCTCTCGACTCAGTCCTAAAACACCGTGGTAAACCTAGAAGATACCAAGTAGACAAAACTATCCTAATCCACATAATAAAGAACATTCACATCCACTTAGTTCACTCAATGTTAAGTTTTTCACCAAGTAATGTGCCAAAACCAAATGCAAAACATATCGGAAACAATAACCTCGGATACATAAACTTAGGTGACCAAATGGCTAAGCCATTCACAATCAGTTGAAAATGTGTTATCTACAAACATTCTTTGTCTACTGGACTAAAGAATCATGACAAGGTTCCCCCATGAACCCTTTATCATTACAAAATGTGAAGACATTAAGAAGATGTAATCTAATTCAAGTACGTCTCACTTTACATAATCGTAGAATACAGATTAATAAGTAAACTGACCATTGTGATTACTTATGAATGATTTAATTAAATATTATTCTTAAAAATAGAGTAGTATTCCAAAAATACCATTTGTTGGTTTTCTAACTTAGAAGAGATTAGTTCTTTATGAACTACTCTTTCGTTTAGATTATAATCATATGTCTACAAAAATGTGAAAGATTATTCTAAAGTCTAAGGTACGTCTCTCTTTTCATATTCGTATGTGTTACTATGATGATGTAGTATAATTAGTTCTTAAAAATAGTGGTCTCTAGAAATACCATTTGTTGGTTTTCTAGCTTTGTAGAGATTAGTTCATTATGAACTACTCTTTTGCGTAGATTATAGTCATTCGTCTACAAAATGGAAATCTTCTAGCAAACTCATGTAGATGAAGAAGAGCAAGCTAGTAGTTAACAATTAACATAGAAGTAAGATTAGTCACATGAAGATCATAGACACACTATGGATGAAACAAACTCCCTTCTACTTCAACGATCGTCTCGGATCCATGTCAAGCATCATCTACGTCTATCGGAATCAACTTCTTGATATTCTCAACTACGTCTCACTATTTCATTATCTTCACTATCAATTCTCGTCTCATCTCAAATCGAATCAATTAATCTTCTTTTCAAAGAAATTAATTTCTTCTCCTTGCAAGAAAACTCATCTCTAAATCACCTCTCAAATTAACGTCTTGATTATCTCATTCGAAATAGTCAAACAAAAGGTTAATTAAAATTTGTCAATATTCATTCTCACAAAAACTGGCCAAAAATCGAAGAATATTTTTTTAAGGGCGGCTCCCTTAATTTTTTAAGGGGGCCGGCCACTGGAAAAACAAACTTCCTTTTTTCATTCGAAAATACATAGCCAAACACCATTTTTTTCCTTCTTTCCTCTTCTACCTGCTGTGACGGAAAACCCACCACCATATTCACCAAAATCAAACTTCAAATCATCAAATTAACCAAAATTCACAAGGAGAAATTACAAAAAAATCAATCAACAACATCAATTGTAAGTTTTTCATCACTCTTTTCATTTGATTTCATCCAATTTTGCTCCCAATCAAAATCGGGTGTTCTTCATCATTTTTATATTTTTTATTTTTGTCTAGGATTTCCATAACTATAATGATACCCGTAGTCATAGGAACACTACATTCATGATTGAATTGAATCAAAACACTAAATTGAGTCACAAATTTTTAGTTTGAAATTATTATAAATATACTTTCATATTTTTTAACAAAGTTTATACATTGTTGATTCATGC
>BQNB010109446.1:0-22751 GCA_026074375.1 Tanacetum coccineum
AGCCAATCTCAGCCATTGTACACACAAAACCCAACCCACACCTTATTGGGCCCAAAACCCAAACCCAGTGGGCCCAATACAAACCCAAGCCCACAATTCAATTTTTATAAACTTTAGGGGCTAAATTGCCAAGTTTGAAAGTTGTTTTTATAAAGAAAAATAGAGAAATAAAACACAAGGACTAAAACTGCCAAATGGCAGTTTTCTTTTTAGTTATAAACCACAGGGACCTGATTTGCCATTACCCTAAACCTTCTTTGTTTTCTTTTTATAAACCACAAGGGCCAAAACTGCCACTTTCTAAACTTCTCTTTATAACTAAAATCGGCTAAAAGAAAGTGACAAGAGAAAGAGAGTTGAGGGGCCATTTGTGCCTCTTCCCCATTGTTCGCGTTTAAACCCTGCAACCCACCCCCCGTACCCGCCAAAAACCATACAGCCTTTCCCCACGTTTTCTTGCAATACCACTCTCCCAAGTACCTTTCCAGCTCACCCCTACTCATTCCCACCTTACCCTGCCCCTATAACTCTCTCCCTGGCACAAACACTCAACCCCGAAAACCCTTTCAATGGTGAGATGAAGAGAAGACCAAATGGAGGGCTAGGATTAAGTGTGAGGCTTCCTACTCTCACAACAAGCACAGCCCAAGTGCAAGAAGTCTTTGAAGACCTCTATAAAAGAGAAGAGAACAAGAAAAAGAAAAAAAAATCCCGTTTTTACTTTCTTAGTTTAAATTTTAATCAAGTTTGCTTTAAAAATCATTGTACTCAGTTTCTTTTCAAGTTTTTATTGTAATACTTTCAGTTTTAATAAAAGTTAAGTGTTTTTGAGAAAATTGCTATTGTTGAAATTTCAAGCATCATTTAAAACTGTTTAATTCTGTTAGATTGTTTAAAAATGTGTTAAAGTTATTAAGTATCCTTTATAAACACCTTTCTCAGCCTTCTTTTACAAAAAAAAATCAGTTAAAAAGCTTTTTTATAAATTAAGGGGGTGTTTGGTTTAGACCCAAAATGGGTCATAATGGGTTTGGTATGGGTCAAGCTCACTCAGCCAACTTTGGCTGAGTGTGTGGGTTTCATTAGGCCACTTTAATCCCTACTTTTAGTGTCAAAATAAGTTTTTTTGTCCCCTTTTGGTTTCTGTCAAAATTTCAATAAGCTAAAATGAGCTTAAGTGCTCAAGCTGCTTATGCAGCTTAAGCACACTTTGGTTGTGCTCTTTGTGGTTGTTTCTAGCCAGTTTACTCAACCCCTTGTGCTGTCCCTTTGGTTTGACCAAGTAATAGTCAAAAATTTGGCCTTGCAACTTTTTAAGAACCCTCACTTTTAAGCCCCAATTATCAGCAGTAAAAATAAGGCCTTAAGCCCTCATCTTTTGAATATAAGCTCACTAGTCACCCCTTGTTATCTGTTTTTACTTTGTTTTGGCTAATAAGCTCTTAAGAGCTTATTTGCATAAGCCCAAAAAGCCCCCTAGCTCACTGTTTGAGCTCCCCTGGTGCTGAGCACCATTTTCAGCATAGCTTATCTAGCTTATTTTGTATTAAGCACTTAGGATTTTTAGCTTATAATTGTAGCTTATTACTAGTTCTTTAAATCCCCAAGCTTTCTTAGCTTAACTCACTCTTTAGCTTAGCTTAAATTAGGCTTAAAGTAGCACTTTTTCTGTTTTCTTTCTAAAACTGTCAATATAGCTTATTCTTAGTTCAGCTTATTTTAGGGCTTATTAGACTTCCTTAGCTTATAATTAGGACTCCCCTATCCCTATTTATCTGTCCCCCATAGTTTAGCTTATTTTGTTAGCTTAATCCCAAAAAGCCAAGTAAATTAAGCTCATAAGCTTATTAGTTTCTGTCAGTCCAAAAAGCTAAGTTTCTAGCTTATTTAGTTCAATTCAGCTTATGTGCCTTTTATGAAAAATGCTCCCCTCAAGCCCCTTTACAACTTTGATTCTTTGGCTTTTTGATAATAAGCACTTTGGACCCACCTTGTAATCGGGTTCTCCTTCAGGGACCATTTGTGTAATTTCCTCTTTTATAGTTCCCTTTGTTAATCCCCTTTGTTAGTTCCCTGTTACTTCATTAGTCCTTGTGTCCTTTCACTGTTAGTCCCTTAGGTTAACTTTAGTTAGTTTATTTAATTTAATTAATTTAAATTAGGTTTAGATTTAATTAGTTTAATTACTTTTAATTCAAACAGTAACTTTTGGGCATTTTTACATTTTTAGTTTTGTTAACTTTTTCTTTATTTAATCTGATTTTTTTTAGAATTTTTAGACTTTTATTTTTTATTTTCTTTGTTTTAATTAGTATTTAATATTTAAAAAATCATAAAAAATACAAAAATTAACAAAAAATTATTTTTCTTTTTTAGAAAATTTTCTTTAATCAAATAGTTTGTAGGAAAATTATTAAAACTTGTGTAGGGTGATTTTTGCCCAAATTTCAGTTCCGGGCTCGTTTACGAGTTCGACTTTTTCGTTTCTTACCGTTTTGTTCGCTTTTTAACTCCGATTTTGAAATTTTTTACATTTTCTTTTAAGTTAGAATATTTTTAATTTATTTAAATTTTAAAATTAATTTTAGGACTTTATTTTTATAATTTTTAGTTTTAGGCTTGCTATTTAATTCCCGATAGTCTATAATTGCATATTTAATTTAGTTAATTAATTTTAATTATTTTAGTCAATCATTTTTAGCCTAATTATGTTCCCCGTAGATTTTTAGGATTCCCATTACCACTGTTCAATCATCAATTCATTCGTGTCAGATTTTATCATTCTAGCCTCGTTGGGGATTTACGCCCGGGAAAAGCTCTATACCTACTTTCGGTATCATTGACTCTGCTCTAACTCGCTCTTTTACTATATGTTTGATATTGTATTATATTATAATGTATTTACGGTATGTCTGAGAGGATCAATGTTACTATGTTCTTATTGTAAGTACATATTTTGACACTATATACTCAGATTTGACGGATATAAACGACCTAGTCCACATCCACAGTGGTGTTCAGTAGTTGGGACTCGCCGGGGGAATGAGACCCACATCACAGTGAGTTCAGAGTGGGGGACCATTCTTCACAAGGGACTATGGCTATAAGTTGCTTCACCTGCTTGTCAAGAACATATTCAAGTTTCCATACACCTCCTTGCCACTCCTGGAACCTGAAAGTCAGTTAATAATGACTACATTAATACATTTTATCAATGTCTATATCCAACTTATTGTCAAGTTCCAGGAATGGAATCAGGATCAGAAGTATGTGTCAGAATAATTTTTATAACATGCTCCGTCTGTTCAAATAAACAGTATGTGTACGAATCAGAATCAAAAGAGCTTTGTTAAACACAACCAATCAGAAAGTACTTGTTTCAGAAAGGATTTTGGCTAAACCACGACCCTAACTAAAACTTAAAATGTCCTCCCAAATTAGTTTAGGTGTTTATGAATTCTTTAAACACATATTTATTTCATCCTCAATAGCAACAAAAATTATGATCAAAATCCTACCTTGCCATTCCATGTGTAGGCATCGTTAGCTAGCAGAAACAATGGTCCTGCTATAACAACCAAACGCATTTTGCTGCAGCAGCACGTTAGTGTCCAAAACACCCCTTTCGACAGCAAAGAATCAATTACAGATTTTGCATTACACAAATAACCAAATAAATCGTTACATTGATCAAAATCTTTTCAATTTTAGTTCACATAGTGGAACATACTAATTTGACCATTGGTTTCCATATGTAAACAACTTATGATGATTCTTTTATGTCAATTTCATCGTTACATTGATCATTCGAGTTGTCAAACAATATGTATTGTCTGACATTTGCTATCAAGTGAAGTTTGTGAGCTTTTCCAAATTTACCCATTCAATAAGTAAATTTGTTGCAATTCAAGTGTTTAATGTAAGTATAATCTAAAAAGTGTTTATAACCTGTATTCTGCCGTCAGAATAAAGCCAGCTAAAGAGCATTCGTTTCATAATGCCCATTTACCTAAATACGCACTAAATACAGTAGGTGGAAGGAACTAATGCAATCTGAATAGTTTATGATGCAGCAACCTAATTCGAATATACATTATTTCTGCAGTTACCTGATCCCACACTTATGTAATAGTTTGATCCATAAGTACCTCATTCATAAACCTATAACAGCCTAATCAAAACACACCCTATTCTTATTTCTGCAGTAGCCTGATCCAAACACCTTTTTTATTTTTGTATCTGCAACAGCTTATCGGCTTAACTTAGGGCAAGTTACGGAGTTTTCAATAAGCAGGTTAATTCATCATCACATGCAAGCAAACATCACAGTATCTTCACTAACTATTTCTATAACAGTAACACACCCATTCTTAATCTTCTAAGCTTAGTTCTATGGCATGTGTAACGACTAAGCTATGAATGCTAAAGGGAGCATATCATAAAGATTTCTTGAACACTATGTATGACATACCAACATAAAGATATGGGACATAGTTATGCAATTTGGTTACCACATAACAAAAATCATCCTTACAATTGAACACATTATTAAAATGATACTGTGTCTGTTGTGACCACAAACCACTGACCAGAATCAAAATACTTTCACCAGAAATCCAATCCTAAAACACTCAAAAACCCACTTAAAACCAAAAATATCTAAAATCGCATCATATAAGCCAAACAAACAATAACAATAGATAGAAGTGAATAAAATCTAACCTTCATCGGCGTCATCCTCATCCTCTTCTTCAGCTTCCGAAGCGACATCAACCTCAACCTCTATATTATGTTAACTCCGACATAAGGTTCATCTTTATGTCTCTGAGACATAAACTCTACACTATAAACAAAAAACGCCATTAGCGTCTCACTAACTTCATCATTACTTCCATAAAAACCGATTCTTTTTCATCAAAAATCGACTCTTGCCGATAAAAATGCATACTTTCTAAGAATAATACAAAAAAAATGTGGTATCTAATTTTTACTTATGTATCAAAAAAGTGATTTTTTTAGTAAAATTATAACTTTTATGTGCAAAAATATGTGTTTCTTGATACGGGTCAACCTCAGGAATTAAGGCTTCACTACTTTCATAACAACTTCAATAAAAATCAAATTGTTGTACCCCCATTTTTAACCTTAAAACGTTTAAGAAGAGATATGCAACCCTTTAACATTCCTTTATCCACGTATTAAAAATAAGCAAATCTAAACTCAAGGTTCTACGATGTTTAGTTTGAGTAGCTTATAAGTGCTTATTTATAAGCAGAAGCTGAATAAGTAACTAACTTGAATACCAACTTAAAAAACTTGAAAAAACAATAACGTGATCAAGCGCAATCGGAACAACCTTAGCGTATCATCTCAACTCCCCTTTCGTCAACTATGCCTGCAAAAGTCTCAAAACATCATCAAAATTTACAAAAAAAATACCCACAAAAAAACTCTCCTCCAATAAGCAACTTATTTCAAAATGTTTATTTTCATAAAGCAAACCCAACGGGGCATAAAATGAATATCAACTAATCGAAACATAAACAACATTGAATTCCATTCCAATTAATCAAAACATAGAAACCAAAACCCCTAATTTGTTTTTATATAAATATGAATTCAATACAAATAAATTAGGTCATAAATACCTGTAAACACAAATTGTTTAAATTGAATTTTTCGTCATTTCTACTGATGGCGATGATAATTATTCGCCTGCGGAATGGGGATCTGGTGGGAAGCAATGGAATAAGGATTTGGTGGGAGATGAATATGTGTGCGTGAATAAGCAATAACCGGGCGGTGGTGGGTTTTGAGAAAATAGGTTGGAGTGAGGAAAATATGAAGATCGGTGAGAGTTATTGGTATAATGGGGAGTCGGTTGGGGAGACACGGGAAGAGGAAGAAGGTGGCAAAACACGTGTTGTTCATTCAGAATTGTTTAATGATAAATCTACTGTTCACTCATATTAAAAAATTATTAAAATGGGGTTACTGTTCAAAATGTGAGAGTAAATACTACACCAATTGTTATTATGTATAATGTATTCTTTTTACCTATTAAACAACGTGTGACACTCACATACTTGTTGGATGGATGTAAACAGGTGAAGCATCACCAAATTATTTAGATAACTAAAACATCACCCAAATTTTATTAAAAGAATAACCACCCGCACACATAGATGAGTGCAACAGCACCTAAAACATACTGAAAACCAACATGTACACAATTAGATTATATTGAATGTATGAAAAACTTAATTTTTGTAATCTCATCAATGGTATAAACTATACTCTCAATATCCCAATATGTCCCAAACCTAATTTGAGCATAACATGCGTGTAATCCCTTTCTACCCGTGTCAATAAATTTCTATTATGACACGATCCGTTTGACACATTTAATCCCGATATTACCCGAACCTAATTTGAGCAACTTGTGTAACCCCTCCTCTTTTTATATGTACCAATAAAATTCCACTATGACGCAATTCGTTTGACCCATTCATTTTTTATGCTATAAAAAAAGATTTTACTGTTAGAAATAAAGTTGAGGTATAGAAAAAAATACCATACTTGATTCATATGACTTGAAGTCTTGAACACTAAAAAGGTTAATCAATTGAACGTTAAACCAACTAAAAAAGTTAGTAGCTAACTCTTGCATTACTGCACCTTTTTAGATGATGCTTAAAGGTCGACAACCATGCTTACAAAATCAAACTAAACATTACTAACCAAGAGAAGTAGTTGTGTTAACTCACCTAACAATCGATCACTAAATTGATGCTAAAATGTGATCAAAAAAGCCGCACGTTTGCAAAAACCATGTGGTCTTTCACTACCACAACGGTTGCAAAAACCATGTAGTAACGTTTACATTTGTACAAATGCCACCAACATATTAAAGTAGATATTATATTGTATATTTTGTGTAGTCGGCCCATTGGCCCGAGCCCATAGTCTAGAAGGTTCCTTTGTATCCTATATATAGGTTGACTATTATCAATTGTAATCAAGCAATCAATCAAAGCAAATCAATATCCTTTATGGTAATCAGAGCCTAATATCAATCTTCCCCTAATCCTCTCTTTCTTTTTCTCTCATAACACGCTCCTCACCTCTCCCTCCCATAAAAAAAAACTATTCATCGGCGGGTACTGTTCATCGACAGGTACTGCTCATCGAGAAAAAAAAACTTCTTATGGCTTCTCCTGATCAGCAATGGTATATGGATACCGGAGCAACCTCTCACCTTTCATCTCACACCGGTAACCTTAAAACCTCTTCTCTTAATCGTAATTTTCATTCAGTTATTGTCAGAAATGGATCATTTATACTTGTCACCCACTCTGGACATCTACAAATCCCTAATCCATATCGCCCACTCCACCTTAAAAATGTCTTGTACACCCATATAATTAAAAACACTTGTTTCTGTACGGAAATTCACCACTGATAATAAATGCTCCATTGATTTTGATCCCTATGGTTTCACTGTACGAGATTATCATACCAGCCAAACCCTCATTCGTTGTGACAGCACGGGTGATCTATACCCCTTACATGTTGCCGCCTCAGCCTTTGCCCTACTTACTAATAATCATTCCCTTTGGCATCAACGTCTTGGTCACCCCGGTGATATTGTATTCAAACCTGTTCATCAAGTGCCTTGTGAACTCTATAATACAATACAAAACAAAACATCAACACTTGGTGTGCTGCCAGTTAGGGGAAACAAACAAAACTTCCTTTCATCGAATCACCTCTCATTGTCACATCTCCCTTTGTACATTATTCACCCAGACCTTTGGACATTCATGTCTCTAGCATGAGTGGGATATAAATACTATGTCCTTTTCTTGATACTATTCAATTTTTGTGGGTCTTTCCCCTGCATAGAAAAATTGATGCACAGTCAAAAAACTCTCCACTTCTGCATTTGTAAAAAACCCAATTCAATCGTGAAATCAAAGCTTTTCAATGTGATCATGGTGGAGAATTTGACAACAACACTCTCCATGAATTATTTGCCACTAATGGAATTCAATTTCGTTTCTCATGCCCACGTACATCTCAACAAAATGGCAAATCTGAACGCATGATTCGTTTACTATCAATAACGTAGTACGTTTTCCTTTTTCAAGCCAGTCTTCCTCCGAGTATTGGAGTGAAGCATTACTCACTTGCCGTGTTACTTATTAATATTTCCCTCCACTTATCATCAATGACATACCTGACACAATTTATTTAACAAACAACCTCTTACAATCACTTTGCAGGTTTGGATGCCTGTGTTATCCACACCTTCCATGCACAAACTTGCACTTCGTTACCACACCCATCTATCTTTCTCGGGATACCTTATAATCATTTGCGGATATCGGTGCTTGGACCTAAAACTAACAAATTCATCATTTTATCATCATGTCACCATTGACGAAATGTCTGTCCCTTCGGCTCCATGATCCAATAAACCTCCCTCATATCCATTTCCTAGATGATAATCTCGATCCTCCCCCATTGCACTTCACTACTTACCACACCTACTTCTCCTCAACAAACACACACAAATAACCCCACAAACAAATAACAAACAACTCCAAAATCAACCCTCCAACTCCTCTATCAACACCATCACACAAACTAAATAAAAACCACCTAACCACCCCACCACCACCCTCCATCCACCCACCTCGACCAACACCTTTGGTCACATCGCTCTAAAGTCAGGTTGTGAAATAACCCTAATTACAATTAACATGTTACTACCTCATCCTCTCCCTCTATCCCAAGTCTCTTTCCATGCCTTCGAGATCCTAACTGGAAAGAAGCTATGTGTGACGAATCATAAAGTCTCATTGACAATAACACAGGGTATGTTCTCGCACACCAAAATGTTAACATTGTCCGCTCTATGTGGTTGTACAAACACAAATATAATGCGGACGGGTCCTTAAACGGTACAAAGCTCGGACTGTTGCAAATGGCATAGTCAACCAAACCAAGGCATCGACTGCGATGAGGACATTTAGCTCCCTGTTTCAAACCTGCATCCTTAGGACTGTTCTTAGCTTGCAGTTTCTCGAAATGGCAATATTCATAGTTAGACGTGAACGAATGCATTTCTTCACGGGCATCTTAAAGAGCAGTTTACAATTGCACCACCTCACCAGGATTTACTGATTCAACTCATTCGGATTATGTTTGCCTTCTGCAGAAGTCGCTTTATGGCCTTAAGCAGGCCCCCGAGGCTTGTTTCAATCAATGATTTTCTAGCTATGTTATTCGAGCCGGTTTCTATCACAGCAAAACTGACTCATCTCTTTTCATCTTTCACAAGGGGCCAGACACAGCTTACTTACTACTATACGTGGATGATATCATTCTTACAGCTTCTTCTACTTCACTCCTGCAACGTATCATCTCTTTACTACATGCGGAGTTTGCTATGACAGACCTTGGCCCACTTAACTATTTTCTCGGTATATCTGCCACGCGTACTACCTCTGGCATATTCTTGTCTCAGACAAAATATGCTACCGAGATTCTTGAGCAAGCACAGATGCTTAATTGTAATCCTTGCAGGACCCCAATTGACACCGAGAAGAAGCTTGGACCTGAAGGATCACCGGTCACTGATCCTACTTTATATCGCAGTCTTGCCGGATCACTTCAGTACCTCACTTTTACCCGGCCTGATTTGTCATATGCAGTTCAACAGTTATGTCTTTACATGCATGATCCTCGAGAGCCACACCTTAATGCTATGAAACGTGTTCTTCGTTATCTTCGAGGAACCACTGATCTTGGATTACAGCTATTTCGGTCTACTACATCACAGCTTATTGCATACTCTGATGCTGACTGGGCAGGTTGTCCGGCTACGCGCCGATCTACTTCTGGATACTGTGTTTTTCTTGGTGACAACCTCCTGACGTGGTCCTCCAAACGTCAGGACACGTTGTCTCATTCTAGTGCAGAGGCTGAATACCGCGGGGTTGCGAATGCTGTAGCTGAGACATCTTGGATTCACAACCTCTTTCGTGAGCTTCATACCCCACTTTTCACAGCGACCTTGGTCTACTGTGATAATTTCAATGCTGTATACATGTCTGCAAACCCTGTACAACATCAGCGCACCAAGCATATAGAGATTGACATTCATTTTGTTCATGACAAAGTAGCAGCAGGTCATGTTCGAGTTCTTCATGTCCCTTCTAGATTTTAGTACGCAGATATCTTCACAAAAAGACTTCCATACCCGTTGTTTGCTGATTTCAGATCCAGTTTGAGCGTTCGTAAATCTCCCGCTCTAACTGCGGGGGCGTATTAAAGTAGATATTATATTGTATATTTTGTGTAGTCGGCCCATTGGCCCGAGCTCATAGTCTAGAAGGTTCATTTGTATCCTCTATATAGGTTGACTATTATCAATTGTAATCAAGCAATCAATCAAAGCAAATCAATATCCTTTACATATCACATAAGATAATTATTAACACACATAAACTACAACAACGGAAGTTTAAATATAGCCAAAATAAGATACTAACCAATGTCATAATAGATCATGTATACGGACATATTTCTGCCATGCTTTTGGCGGAGCGTTTCGAGAAGTCCTACTTTTATACCTGAGCAGCAACAATAAAAAAGCTTAATTATTTATTATACTACTCTACATACATAATATACAATATAGACAAAAAGGAACATGAAGCGTCTGTGAGCAGCAACAATAAAAAAATGCTTACTTATTTATTATACTACTCTACATACATAATAAGTATACAATATAGCCAAAAAGGATCATGAAGCGTCTAGTTTCTATGAGTACATGTAGAACATGAGGGCGACAAAAACTCTCCGAGAAAGAAATACAGTAAGTTTTGCTATTATCATGGTTTTTTAAATCTTCAGACACACATCATGTGTAATTGCTCAAGTTCGGTGGGATAGTCTTTCTTATTTTCTTGCAGGTGGTCATGGTTCCTGTTGCAAGGGGATCCTCAATATGTGAAAGCTTATCAATTTGGTTTTCTTCAATTAGCCTTCTCATTTAAGTTGTTTATAGCATGTTAGTCATTTTGTCCAAATGTTTCACGAGATAGGTCACATTGTTTCAAAAAGTTCATGTATGTTTCCTGCTCTCCTCAACTTTTGTTGAGTCCGGTTCTGTCACTTTATGTTTTTCGCAAAAGAAAATACAATATAGTCAATTAGTGAATTAAATTGGATTGAAAAGGCTACTTAACTGTAAATGGAATCCATGATAAGTGGAATATCTCTAGTAGGCATAGCCACAATTAAAAGACACGCCCACGACATTCTTTGGATTAGTCTGTAACAAAAAAAAACAAAAAATGTTTGGGTCAATCTACAACAACAAAAAGAAAGTTACATATGCATAAAAAGAAAAAAAAGAGAGAAATTCTATGCTCACTCCAATTTTACAAAAAAATTCCCACGTAATAACATGGACGTTTTTCATTAGTTGTCTTACTTCCATATTCTCTCTCTTCTCTTTAATTAAGCATATCACATTTAGACAACTCAATTATGTGGGAATTTTTTTGTAAAATTGGAGTGAGCATAGCATTCCTCTTTTCGAGAAATGTTATGCTCACTCCAATTTTACAAAAAAAAATTCCACGTAATGACACGGACGTTTTTCATTAGTTGTCTTACTTCCATATTCTCTCTCTTCTCTTTAATTAAGCCTATCATATTTAGACAACTCAATTATGTGGGAATTTTTTTGTAAAATTGGAGTGAGCATAACATTCCTCTTTTTGAGAAATGCTATGCTCAATCCAATTTTACAAAAAATTCCCACGTAATGACATGGACGTTTTTCATTAGTTGTCTTACTTCCATATTCTCTCTCTTCTCTTAAATTACGCCTATCACATTTAGACAACTCAATTATGTGGGAATTTTTTTGTAAAATTGGAGTGAGCATAGCATTCCTCTAATTTTTTGTTACAGGTTAACAACGTCAGCTTGTTCCTTGAATGGACTAACATTGAGCAAAAAACTTGAGAAATTGGTAAAAAAACTGTGCTGCTTAGTAAGTAGTGCTTACCATAACATCACACAGAAACTTTGGGCACCCATCACCACCCAACGAAGAGTCCCCTGATATTGGGTCTTGCCATTGATCAATATAATCTATTCGTCTTTCTTTAACAGTAAACCCATTAGAGGGCTTTGTTAGTGCAAATATTACGATATTTAATCTATACAATCTCTTGATATTTTGGTGATGACAAAAATGTGACTTGTAATACGTAACGTAAAGTGCGCAAGTTACTCGTAATCACAAATCATCAATACATACATGCATCAACATCTCTTGACGTCTCAAGTCTGCATCAACACGAACATTTTTCTACACCCGACGTAAATCACGTAAGGTATGTACAAACAACATTAAACTTGTAGGATGATCAAAGAAATAAGTTTTTGTCTTAAACTTTATATTTTTATAAATGTAACAAAACAATTTCTCAAAAATTAATTACACAAATTATTTTTGAATTATAAAGAAATGTTTTATGTGGTAATTATTTCAAAATTCAAATTTGGCCATTTTTCTCCTAAAACAAGTCAGATTTTCACCAGATAAATATTTCACCACAAGAAGACATAAACAGGAGCGTCTGTTGGGGCGGCCCCCTTAAATCCCCGATGGCCCCCCTAATGTATCTCGGGGCCGCCACTTTCAAAACCAGAAGTGGCAGGAAGGCTATAAAAATAGAGTATAGAGTTGGGAGAATATGCCATACACTATAGACCAAGAGTATGTGTTAAGGGACAAATCCTAGCGGACTTCATAGTTGAACGTCCGAAAGAGGATGATCCGGGCACTGCCATGGAGGTCGAAGAAGAACTTCTGGAACCATGGATTTTGTTTACAGACGGGTCGTCCTGTGCGGACAGCTCCAGAGCAAGACTAATACTCAAAAATCCAGAAGGAGCAGAGTTCACCTACACTCTAAGGTTCAGGTTTGAGGCAACCAACAATGAGGCTGAATACGAAGCTTTAATTGCAGGATTAAGAATAGCGGAAGAAATGGGTGTAAAGTACCTCTAGGCAAATATGGATTCCAGATTAGTGGCTAACCAAGTCAATGGAACCTACATAGCAAAGGAAGCAGATATGATTCGGTATCTGGAAAAAGTATGGACACTCACCAATGGCTTCAGGATTTTCTCAATCAAACAAGTTCCCAGAAGTGAAAAAAAAGCCGATGCGCTGAGCAAAATAACATCCACTAGCTTCGCACACCTAAGCAAACAAGTGTTGGTTGAAGAACTCAAAGAGAAGTCAATAAACGAGTTGGAAGTATTGGCAGTAGTGGAAGAAGATGGGAACACATGGATGACCCTGATTTATGAATACATTACAGAAGAAACTCTTCCAGCGGAGGTGAATAAGGCAAGAGCGGGGCGACGCAAGTCACAGTGGTTTTCATTCGCCGGATCAAAGGTCCTGTATAAAAAAAATCATTTCTCATACCCAAGTGGCTACGTGCGTCAGGATTATAGGAAACTTGGGTATTTGGTTTTCAAAGCCCTGCGTGATCTAAAAACGTCTGTAAGATTTGCGAATTCCCCTACTGCTATGTTAAAACTTGCCAAGGTCCTCCTCACGTAATCCAATGAAAAGCGATAAATTGAACAAGTAATGGTCGTGCCCTCCGTTGGGGATGTGCGTATTATTGTTATGTATTTTTATTATGTATAGAGACAAAAAAATACACTAAAATTAGTGATTCATTGGGATTCTAAAATTTTGAAAATACTTTTTTTAGATGAGCCAAGTCGATAGGAGGAACCAAATGAATTCTGCAGCCGCTCCAAGCAAATTATGTCCTAAGAGAGATACATGAAGGATATTGTAGCATGCATCGTGACCTAAAATATAAAAGCAATCCTCGATTATAGCAACGCATCGAGGTAGAAAACGAAATAAACTTATGTTGGGCCTCGCTTGGGTTTGACTTTTCTCTCTCAAAAGTCACCCAACTCCGCGGGTCCAGTGAGGTAAACAATCTCCCAACGATATCTCCTAGGGGATAGGGGAAGACATGACTAAAACAATAACAAAGGGGTATATACTATTAGATCCCCATAATGAAAAAGTATATATTTCATATTATATAGTAGTAATTCAAAATAGAAAGAATTTCAAAGCTTTTAGGTAGCGGGAACATACGGTATATACGTACACAAACACTTATGCCCTAAAATGCAACTATATGAGGGACCCTTAAGCTATAGTCTAGGCTCAACCACCTAGTTCTCTATAACCAAAGGCTCTGATACCAATCTGTCACACCCCGCCAAGGCGGAAACGCGAGGCGTAAACAAGAATGGATATCATCACAACACATGGTGTCTATATAGAGAATACTAAAATGAAAACTAAAGTAAAGCAAAGACACAAAGTGTCATAACAATACCCAAAACCTAATGGTGTCTTTATTAATGAGAAAGAGTCTCGTCAATAAATGACATGCAAAACATAATCCAAACAATTCATGCAAACGCAATTATTCAAACAGAAAGCATAAATAACTCCAAGCATCCTACGGTCTCTTCTAGCCACTTCGCTCTATCTTAGCACCATTAAGCTCACCTGAAAATGATGCTTAAAACGTCAACATAAAGTTGAGCGAGAATCATAGGTTTACGACAAACAACAAAATCCAAAATAAACTTTTAATTAGCTGCTGCAATTACCAAAACAATTCATGACAACAAGTAACAACAACGGGACGGAACGTGCCCACGATCCACAAGCACACCAAAACAATGAGGTAGGCGTACCTCGCCGCTCCACTAATAGTCATAGAAAGGAATACAAATCCCAATTCCAGACTCTTGGTACCGAAGTCACAATATCACAAGGAGTTGATCACCTCCAAGGATCTTACCCACAAAGTAGGCGAAGTCACATCTCATAACACTGGGTAGGAACGTTACCCCTGATCCAAATCTCACAACATAACAACATCAACAAGACAAGACAAGACAAGCAAAACAAAACAAGACAAGACAGACAAGACAAACATCATTCTCACCCCAAAATAACATGAGAAAAAGGGGCTATGAAACTCACCTTTGCTTAGCTTTCCAAAAGATTCAAACAATAAGCTTCGCAAACAACTAGCATAAATCTATACAACAAAATAACTCGTGTTACACGCTACTAAGACAAAATCTTAATTCATATGTAACAATCATATGATGGATTTATAAGGTGTTTAGTTACCCTCATGGGTTACCCCGACACCATGCCCGACATTAACCAATTCGTTTACACTTTATTTCAAAGTCTTACAATTTACCCAAAAATGCAGAATTTTGACGCGACTTAACGTACTCAAAACCTTTACTTACTGACCTCCATAATTCATACCAAAAATCACCTATGTTCATTTATGAGTATATTAACTACCTTATTATTCCCAAGAGCCATTTACATGCACAAGTACTCCTAAGAAAATCAAACTTCAAAACAGTCCCAATTCGGATCTGATTGCACACTAAAAAGTATGACCCTAAAAACCATACTTAGACAACAAAACAGAGCCTAAAAATTTATGAAAGTTTAATAGACACATAGAAATTGACTTCTATAAAAGGGCTAAGCTAAATTCGAATTTTAAGTGGGGGTTTTATATCTCGTAATCTGACCTAAATCTGACCCGTATTACTGCTTTGACAACTTTTCTTGCAACCAACGTTTGAATGACTTCCCGACCTCATAAACCTTCGAGGCCTGATGTTCTAAAAACTATACTCTATGAGCTACGTTATAGGCACCGGAAACTTGACAAAATCTATTTCTATCATTGAGATAATGGCCGAACAACACAACCCTAATTCTGCCTCAATCCAAATCAAATTCTAACGAGAATTATGTTTAACTAATTACATCCATAAGCTTCTAATTAAATCCTAATCATTATAACATGATTATTATATCATTAATTTACTGATTTTACAAAACCCTAATTCCATCATAATAATTATTACATGAATTAATGATTAATAACTAACAAGGATTAATTAAAACTTACCTTAGAGCTTGATTTCTTCAGAAAAGCAAAAACCCTAATTTTTCCTCCTCTTTTCTCTCTTGTTCGACCGGTCACACAAAGGGGGGAGGGTTTGGGATTTTATTTTGTATTTATAGACCCCCAATTTATATTATTAGATAGATTAATTAAGGGATTGGTTTCTTTTAAAATCCATTTTTTCTTTCTTTTTCTCATAAAAATTCTTTTTTACTATTCATGTATAAAAAAATATTTTATTTATTTATTTATTAATTACTTAATTATTTGCTTTACCTTAAGTTTTTATAAAAACCTAAGCTTATTTGAGCATACCTTTTTGCGTAAACGCAATTTACTAGACCTTTAAAATAATTAAAATTTTCATTATTATTAACCTACATTCAAAATAGAAATTTTCATTTCTTCCTTATTATAACTACGTAAACCTAATCTATTAATATTACTAACAATAAATACGTATGCGTATAATTTCTTACACAATTAACGCGAAACCGCTTCAATCACCAAAATCATTTCCTTGTCACCAAAAGTGAATGAAATGAATTCCACAAAATCCAACACAAATCCAATCCCAATGAGACGGTCACGCTCAATGGATTGATTATGCAATCTCACATATCCCACACAAACACATATAAACACGTATAAACACATATAACACATAACCCATATTTCATAAGAACTAGATTATTAGGTAACAATTCCGAGACAACTCATTCAAAGATTGGTGCGAAAAGTTGTGTATCCGCCAACGTTTTGCTTCCGTAAAACATCCGCAAGCAAATGGATTAGTAGAAAGAGCAAACCGAAGCTTAGGGGAAGGAATCAAGGCAAGGCTAGACGCAAGAAGCAATAATTGGATGGAAGAAATCTCCCATGTTCTCTGGGTACATCGTACGATGATCAAATCTAGCAACGGGAATACTCCTTTTTCGCTAACATATGGCACGGAAGTAGTCATCCCAGCAGAAATAGGCATGCCCACGCTAAGGACAGTGGAAGTAGATATGGTGCAAAATAACGAATCTTTGGGAATTAATCTGGACCTCTTGGAAGAAAAAAGAGAACATGCAGCGATCCGTGAGGCAAAAAGCAAAGCAAAAATGGAAAAATACTACAACTCAAAGGTCCGCAGCACAAGCTTCAAGCCAGGAGACCTCGTGTACCGTAGCAATGATGCAAGCCGTGCAAAAGAAGTGGGAAAGCTAGGCCCCAAGTGGGAAGGACCATACGAGGTAACAGAAGCATTAGGCAGGGGCGCATACAAGTTGAGAGACCGCGATGGAAAGAAACTTCCGCGAACATGGAATGTTCGCAATCTTAAGAAATGCTATGTCCATGAAATGTAATCACCTCACCCATGCGGATCCCGCAATGGGAGGACTGTACTTTAATTTTGTCTTATCTTTTGTAATGTCTTTTGAAATTTTAATGAAAAAGTAAAGACTAGCTACCTTCACAAGTTTATCTTAAGAATTTTTTTCTTTTATTTTTACTTTGCAAAGTTAATTATATATGTGAATAAGACGCGCATGCAACAGGGCATGACCCAACGAATGTTATTCCGTATAACAAGAGGATGAGTAACCTAATAATTCACTCAACGTACATAAGAGGTATTGCAAGCCCGGTACCGGGAGAATAACCCATAAATATTCAAACAAGACTATCATTTTAAACATATCACAGGTAGCAATAGTAGCATTCAAACAATAAAAGTGTTAAAGTGTTGCAAAATTTGTCTAAGTACAAAGACCGCCGAAAAAAGGCCACACACGGCCACGGTATACAGTAATAACAAAAATCAGGAAGCACCATGACAAAATAAGTTCAGTTAGGTGGGTCGCGTTCCGGAGTAGTATCCAGCTCCTCTTTTTTAAATTCAACTGTGGGGAAAGAAGCAACATTTCCCTAACCATTTGTCTGAGCATTCTTCGGACCATCTGTACCTACGATCTCATAATCTTCTATAGTAATAGGAGGAACAGAACTTGCGGAAGCAAAAGTGGTTGACTGGGCAGTTGTGGTTGCAATAGTCGCTGGAACGCTGTCAGAGGTGCCGGCCGCACCCACTAAGTTCTCAGCAGACAACGGGTCAACCAAATGGGTCCAAACACCAATAAGAACTGACCGCTTCGCCGCAACATTCTCCCTAATCCTTTCAACTCGGGAATGGGTAACACTTAGAGGAAATGACAGAGAAGTTTCACCCAAGACCAATTGATCTTCAGATCGATGAACAGGAAGCATTAACTGATCAACATTTGGCTGCAAATCACTCATTCCTGGAGCATCAGCAAGTGGACCGTCTAGCCGAAGGAGGTTCATAATATCCTCCACACTTACATTCTTGTGAGAACTTAGTTAAGAAAACAAAGGTAAATCCACTTCACGGAATCTATGCAAGGCGGAATTATAATCCACTTCCGCATCAGGATTATAAGCAGCGATATCCACCAGACTCCTACCCTCCTTCCCATGAACAATGCCGGCTGACGGCCCATCTTGCATCCCCTTCTCAATAGCGCGGCTAATGGCTGCTCCCAAAGCCGAAAGATACTCTTGAGAATTTAAGCACTTAACAATGGAAAGCTTTAGTCCGTGGGTCAGAAGCCACCTCTGACCGGATATAGTAGTTAGGAGGTGAGGATAAAATTTCTCCTCCAGATGAAGAGTCATCTCCTGAAGGTCAGCATCCAGCTTTGCTACCTTATCATTAACAATGTTCATTTGAGCAACTTGAAACTCTTCAATCTGCTCCTTCAACCGCTTATATCTTGAAACCTGATCACGGAGGCCGGAACATGTAGTCTCCAACGCATGCACCTATCATGACAAAAGTGCAAACAATTAAGAAAAAATAGAAAGAGATATTCAAGACATATACGTTCCAAGGTGTATACCTGATCCACAATACCATCCTTATAAGAGCTAAGAGTGGACACAACAACATTCAAATCCTTCAGCTCAAGATCCTTGGCAGAAACCAAAGATTGGAGCTCTACGAATTTCCCATCAAGAGAATCCTTTTCATTCTCAAGAGCCACATTCCTCTGTTTCAGGGCATCTATTTCAGCAACATGCATTTTCTCCGTGGCCTCAGTGACAGAATCCTGAGCACAAAGACGAGCTGCCTCTGCGGCCTTAGTCTCCTTCAGTAGTAGCTGAGCCTTCAAATTCTCAACTTCATCATCTTTAGCTTTCAGCAAATCAGCTTGTTTCTCCCACTTGGACTCCAACCTTTTCCTCTTACTAAGACAATACTCAGTTCGCATTCTAACTTCCGCGTTTATGTTTATGCAAGCTTGACGACCGATCCCGACATTGAATTCTATAAACAAATATTGATAATCCATCTCATAGATCTGAGAGAACAATGTAGGAGGAGCCAAATGATTAACAAATTCTCGAGAAACATCATAATCATCCAAGAGGGAGTCATTCAACACATTCCATTACGAAACAAAAACTTGGTACAGGGTCTTAGCATTCAACTCTTGAGAGCCCATTGAGAGATCTTGTTTGGCGGAATAAGAGGGACCCGCATCGTCTACTTTCACTGTCTCCGTAGAATCAGAATCATGAAACATAGAAGCATGAACCGGAGAAGTAACCTTGGTACCCATTTTCGAAACCAAAGGAGCATTGACAGCATGGGACGTAACCACAGCCTCGGTTATTACCGGAGGAACGACAGCAAAACTAATAATAGAATCACCTTCAGCTCCAGAAGCATTTGTACTAGAGTAGTGGGAAGAATCTGAAGAAATAACGAACCTTTTAGATGCACTAATAGTATGAAGATTGACCCCAGTAATAGAATCAGTAGAGACACCACTCTCATGCTCTGCCGTGCCAGATACTGAAGAAGTAACCATAGGCAAGGTCGCTACAGCCGCGGCACCAGCTTCAACATTCAGCATGCTGCTTGCTAATAACTCCTTGAGGACAGACGGGGATTTACCACTAGTAGCAACCCCACTAGAGGTTCCGTAGTCCCCCCCTTAATTTCTTAGGAGGATGGGAAGAACCACTAGCATCCGTAACAGCCTTGCCTTTTCCTGCGTTGACGCTTGGGCTTCTCAGCAACCACATTCTCATCAGCAATAATCCTAACCCCTGTGACTAATTCAGTCTCATCATCTTGACCACCACCAGCAGCGGAATCCCCCTGATCCGTACTGCCACCTTCATCAAATAACATATCCAAACTTGCCTCTAACTCACTGTCAGCACGGGCTGGGGTAACCGGTAAGAGCGGAACTACATGCCCTACGTTGGATTCTAGAAGTTTTGCTTCCTCTTCAACACGTTCCCTCTCTCCAACCTTCACCTTAGTAGGATCCGCAACTGGGTTAAAAGCAAACAAGTCCATATCTGCATACACAAAGAAATAAGATAAAAACAGAACTACAGGGTGCACAATGTATAACAACAACACCCAACCATTCCATCGTCATGAAGAAAACTCGGATAAGTATCCTCATCCAGAGTATAATAACGACTCATTCAAAGGAAGGGTTCTGAAAACTTCTGGAACGGAGCTGGATGTGCAACAAGGACAACATAATGGTCCGCATTAAACTCAGTTGATTTTGGAAACGGGTCTCTAGAGACATTCTTATCGGTATGCCACAGAAAGAGAGCCGAACAAGCAAAAGAATCAACCCAGAAGAAGTGGTCATTCTAGTGTTTAAGTGAGTCAAGGGGTTTGGTATAACATACGGCGTCACTATCAGGACGTTTACTAAAAGATATCCACCCTTTGTTCTTAGAATTTACGTAGAAACAACGAAACAACCCAACCATTGGTTCAATATTATGAACACGACACAAGATCTCAAAGTGAGAAACTTTGGCTGCCGCAATAACTGAAAGTTAGGATAGATTGATACGATAATGCCTAAGCACATTAACAAGAAAAGTAGAAAGAGGTAATCAGAAGTTGGCATACTCAAAGAATCTGGTATAAACACCAATTTTCCCAGCAGGCATTTCGTGTATTGTTTGGTTAGGTCTAGGAAGTTGCAGATGAACATCCTCGGGTATATAAAATTTATGACAAAACATGTCAAGACCTTTCTGAGTAAGAACAGACTTAATATCTGTAATATTGCTCATGGCAAAAAGTAAGAAAAGATTAGAACCTAACATGAAATTCTAAAAGTTCTTCAAATAAGGGCACAACGTAGAGGAAACAGTTTAAAAGCTTGATTTTTTTAACAATGACGATAATGGAAGAAGAAGAGGAAAAGGAAACAGTGAAAACTGAATCGAGTATTTATACCCATGGCATATTTAATTCAAATTAATCTCAGATGGATACATTTGTCCATGACGTCCGAGTTAACGGATAGGATTGAAAGTAAAAAAATAGTGATGACAGTTAGGCAAGTGGACCACATAGTCAAACCAGTCAGAAGACGAAAGGCCAAGAGGAGTCCACATCTCACACGTTTCACCTAACAGGTACAACGAAACATCGTAGAGAAGCAAATAGCCACGAAAAAAGAAAATAGTTGCGAAAGAAGCAAATAGCCGCGAAAGAAGCAGGAGTGCCGCGGAACCTTAGTCTAGTAACATTTACTACGCACAGCAGGCAGCGCCACACGCAACAAACGAACTAGACTAGGGGACTTGACGACGTATAGTACGAATAACAGGCTTATCGGGCTTAATTCGTACTATACACATTTGAGCCCAGGCCCAACACAACAAAACATACGAGCTGCCACTAAGCCCAGAGACAAGCTGGCTGCGGCCTGGATGTTTCAAGACGCATGCAGATAAGGCACTTTCGCAACACACATACGGAAGGCAATCTGTGTCCGCAACCATGATTTCAAGCAGATCCTTGCCCGAAAAGGGTCCCACTCTGGCCACTAACAATCATAAGCGAAATACTAGGAAAACCTAGTATTTGGCTCACCTATAAAAGGGGGTCTTTGACATTCCAAAAAGGTATAATTTTCTGACTCACATTTACACACACTTGCTCTAACATTTTCTGACAACATGATTTCTTACTCTTACGTCGGAGCTTAATCGTGGGGTCCGTCCCTACGGTAAGGCTAACAGTTTATCCTTATATGTGCAGCAAATTGTCTCATCACTTGGTTTAGTACAAGATCCACTCCATCAATAGCTTATCCGCCCAACCCAATAAGCACCCCATATCCATTTTGTACCCTGCCACACTTTTTGTACTAACATGAAGGCTTATCAATTTGGTTTTCTTCAATTAGCCTTCTCATTTAAGTTGTTTATAACAAGTTAGTCATTTTGTCCAAATGTTTCACGAGACAGGTCACATTGTTTCAAAAAGTTCATGTATGTTTCCTGCTCTCCTCAACTTTTGTTGAGTCGGGTTCTGTCAATATATTTTTATGTTTTTCGCAAAAGAAAATACAATATAGCCAATTAGTGAATTGAATTGGATTGAAAAAGCTACTTAACTATAAATGGCATCCATGATAAGTGGAATATCTCTAGTAGGGATAGCCACAATTAAAAGACACGCCCACGACATTCTTTGGATTAGTCTGTAACAAAAATAAAACAAAAAATGTTTGGGTCAATCGACAACAACAAAAAGAATGTTACATATGCATAAAAAGAAAAAATAAAAGAGATTACATTTAATTTTTCGTTATA
>BQNB010109447.1:0-22751 GCA_026074375.1 Tanacetum coccineum
CATTAAACTATAATAAGCCATTACAATAAGTTGGAAATAAGCTAAAAAGCTTTTACAATAATAAGCTAAAATAAGCTACCATTATTCTACTCCTACTCCTAAAACTATACTAATCTACTATGAAAATTAAACTAAAAATCTAACACTTCTCAATACTTGAGTAGCTGCGTCATTTTATAGCAAAAGTAAGGAGGGGTAAATTCGTCCTTTCACAGCACCCTCCAATAAGATTCCACAAAATAGGGGCATAAACGGAAATTCATGTGGGGAAGATTGCTTAGTAATTAAGCCAATCATTAGCTCGGAAGTTTCCTAGTACCTGCCAAAGGAATAATACCCCGATCCACCATTCGAGAGAGACCACGTGTCATATACATTGCGTTAAATGAAAGCATATTCATTTCATACATATCTCGTGCCTCATTGAAAAATTATTATGGAAAATATCTCTGCCACGTGTTGGCTGCTAATTGCAGAAGAAAGTTATAGTGGAAGAACACGTGACCTGTGTAGAATTATTTAGAAGGCATGTGTCATCTTACTCTTTTCCCACAAGCGAATTCAAACTGTTATATCTTACTCATTTGATTTTGGGCCGGGTCTTGCAATCCTTACTCCACACTGCTGGGCCAAGGATATATAATCAGATTAATGGGCCGAAACTTACATATTCCATTTCCATCAATATTCCATGCAACCTTGTACTGACTATCGAACCTTGGACCTGCAGAAATTAGAACCTTGTAGCCGCCACGTGTCACCACATGAGTGGTGCCACGTGGCTCTGATAAAATAAGAAAAACAAGGCACCACCAAGCTCGAACCCGGGTCTCCAAGTTCAAACACAAGGCTCTTAACCATTGTGCCACATGACCCTTTTGATTATAACATGCATTATTAACTCTTTTAACCTTTTTTTAGTTTAGGTCCGGTTCAATTAAATAGAAAGGTCAAAATAGCTATTGGTCGGTCCATATTATATTAAATGGATCGGTTCACAATTAAAGGAATGTATCGTCGGACTCGTAATTTTGTACTCTTTCCAATGGCATGCTCGGGGAATTTTCATGACTTTGTCTTGATCTTGAATAATAAGCACTCTTGATCGAAACGAACCTGAAAATACCCTTTTTTGCTCCGTTTTCAATCCTGTTACCTGCAAGACATAAAAATACCAAACAAACATATTTGCAAGGTAATTATCCATATTTTAGTATTTTTAGTCTGATTATTAGTGTTTTACGGGGTACAAATGATGTGTGTTTTAGCACACATCAAATTCCCCCACACTTAGCCATTGTTGGTCCTACACGTAATGTTTATATAACAAGCCTTGAAATAAATAATTTAATCCTCCTTTGACTTATGACCACTCACAATCAAACAAGAACAGAAAAGGTCCATTAAGAAGGTTCAAAAATCATTTATTTCGAAAGCGACCTCGTTTTAACCGCTTATTCAATAATAGATAAAATTTTATAAAATTTATTTAAAAGGCTTTTAAGAACAGTAGTTCATCATCCTTGACTTTTTACAATCCCCAAACCAAGCTTAAAACGTAATCACAGTTAAATATAAGATTAGATGATAACACTACTCATAAATGCTAATTGTGTAAACGCCGCTACTTTTTGCTCCCTTATTCCTAATTTCCTCTAAAGATTTTATTATTATTATTGACGACAAATAAATTATGTCCTTATTTTTATAAAGTAAACCCAGTTTAGACCATAAATAGTTTGAAATCTTTTCCTAAAGAGATGATATGGTGAGAATAAGGTCCACATTAAGGTTCTAATTTCGCATGATTTAAGGGTTATCCTTTTTATTTCATCTGAAGGTCCTTTAAACAACTGCCACATCGACAGTGAACCGACCAGAGACAGTAAACTTTTATCAGCCCACAGTTTTTATTATTATTATTACCTCCACCCTTTAAATGACTGTCACATCGGTGTGCGAGCCGACCATGATCCAGAAGTCTTATTTCGGCTTCGGTTTACATTATTATTATTATTAGCTAAATTTCAAGTCATGTGGTCTTTTAACTACCTAGACAACAGTAGCGAGCCGTCAGAAATCGGTAGCGTATTTCCCTACAACACTGACAAAACTTTGATGTGTACCTTAATTTCACCAAAAGGAATCTCTACGAAGAGATCTAAACTAAGAATCACTAAAACAAAAGTAACTTTATTTATTCAACAATTATATAACGTTTATTAAGCTGGTGGGAGCAAAAAGCCACAATTAACCTCTATGAGCTCTAAAGAGATCCAACTACTCCACGCTTAGCATCTAACTTATATCCAACTCTATCATTTTTCGTTCTTTGCAAAATTTTAAAGTTAAGGAAACGCTAAGTCAAGAAAGCTAAGGGGAAAGCTAGAGTTTAAAACTCGGTCAAGTCAAAAGCTACCTAGTTCTACGGGCCTACTTATTACTAATAACTAAGAACTAAGATTTTTTTTTTTTTTTAAGCTACAAATAGAACAATAAAAATTTAATTTTTTTGTTGCTAAAACGGGGTTGCAAGGGACACAGCAGGCACAAGCAAGATCATATTTCGATAGAAATCCCCCCTACACTTAGAACCGAACATTGGCCTTAATGTTCAAAAATGTCGGGTGTCACCCCCACACTTAAGGACGAAAAAGGTAAATGTCAGTAATTCCAAGTGTGAAAGGGGAAACACAATATATATACATGATCATGATTAAGGATTCCAAAATAAGCAAAAGATCAAAGACCGGGCGATTGGATGATTGAAAACAAGCACGGGTCTTCATGATCGTAAGGAATCCTGCAAAAACAGTACCATAAACCATAGAAAGAAACACGCCCCCACACTTGGGCTATAAAATCACACACTTATTTATTAAGAAAATAGAAAGAAGAAAAGACACGGGTTGCCTCCCGAGAAGCGCTTGTTTTTTTGCAAGTCTCTAGCTTGACTCTCCCCGAATTTCTTTATCCTTAGGGTGAAAACTGACCGAAGATTCGGTCATCAATGCAATTTCACTTAAAATATGACATTTATCGATCAAGAAATTGCTAATCAGAAGATGAGGAGATTTTCTCGTGTAAGAGGAAACTCTATTATTTAGCAGGATCTCAGGATCAAAAACTACATTTTGGTAACCTAACTCGAATGAATCAGATGAGAGGGATCCAAAATTATCCTTAGGAAAAAATAAGTCAAGATAGAATGATAAGCGAGAAGAATTAGCCATGCCATGACGAATTCGATGAAGAATTATGTCTTGCATGGACTTATCAGAGGTTAATTCTTCAAACAGAGGTGGGATTTGAACGGTATTGTGTACCTCATTCATTATGGTCTCTGTTTCGGGTTCATCACAATGCTCATTCTGAATATTAAAAATTGGATTATCATAATTCAAAGTGTATTCAGAATCGAGCTCAGATGGATTAGTATATGAAGTATCATACGAATCAAAGAAAGAGTCAAGAGAATCTAGGGGTGTCACGGATACCCTTGGGATTGGAACGGAGTCATCAATATCCTTAAAAGGATTTAATTTGATTTCCTCGTCCTCCATTAAAAAGGTATCGGGTGGTTCCCCTATAAGAGTATAGATCTCTGACTTATCGGCTTTTGAAGGTTCATCCTTTAATAAATTTTCAAGAAAAAAGATATCTCCCTCAGAATCATAAATTTCATTATCAATTTCAAGAGGTGTTTCGCTTAAAGACTTAGGCGTGCTAGGTTCATTATCTTTAAGCTCTTTAGGAGGGAGATATCTCGGGATTTCATCATTTAATAATTCTTCTAGAAAAAGAATATCTCCCTCCGAGTCATAGATGTCATTATTAATACCCGGTGGTATTGAGTCATCTAGAGAAAGAAATGCGTCGGTCTCTTCTAAAAGTAAGTCAATTTCCCCGGAGGAAGTAAGAAAAGGGGAGAGAGACTCAACGACAGGTCATGAGAAAGAGTGGGACTGCCACTCAAAGAATTGTTTTCAATAGGAAGATCATCGCACAAAGAATCAAGTATATCAATTCTATAAACGAAATGGTTGGCACGTCCCATAGGATTCTCTAAAGCTTGAAAATTTTCTTCTTTAAGCCGAGATGGATATGGAATCAATGGCTGATGAAGATTAGGCTTGAGATTTTCTTTATGTTTTGGTACGGATAATGGTGGAGTTTCCAGAGGTGGGACAAGTGGTGTGCTCTTAGAGCTAGCAATTTTCACCACTTCCGTTATGGTCTCCGGTTCTTGTTTCTTTTCTTGATAAACGAGAAAATTAGAATGAGGAAGAAAAGATCCATCCAATGTCAAACCATCCATACTAGTAATCACATGAAGCTCTGCACGTGGGTCTGTGTTGCTCGGCAGCACGCATGATTGCCTTTCTTGAAAAATTTCTTCCATTTGACCCATTTGATTTTGCATTAACTGATTCGAGGTTTCCTAATTATGGTCATAATTTTCTCGCATGCTAGCAAAATGATACTCAAGAGCTTCGACTTGTTTAGTAAGAATGGTAATGGCATCAATTTAAGTTGAGGTACCACCACTACTCGAAACTTGAGGTGTATTTCTACAAGTTTAAACTCTGGCTTTATTCGCGATAGTGGTTAAGGCATCTTGAGTATTTCTTGTCATTAGATTTCCACTCGCTGCGGTATTGAGAGAATCTTGATCAGATTGACACAACCCATTATAGAAAAAATCAATTTAGTGAAGGAGAGAGAATCCGTGATGAGGATATTTCCTTAATAAATCTTTGAATCTTTCCCAAGCTTCGATAAAAGTCTCACCGAAAATTTGTTGAAAGTTCATGATTTCTTTTTTGAACTCTCTTGTTTTAGAATGAGGATAAAATCGATTCAAGAATTTTGATACTAAATCGTCCCAAGTCGTAATGGAACAAGGAGGTTCGTTCTCAAGCCATGTCTCGGCTGCTCCTTTAAGAGAAAACGGGAATAAGATCAACTTTACCACATCATCAGGCACTTGGTTTAGTCTTAGAGTTCGGGTTATTTGGTAAAATCTCCTGATGTGTAAATGAGGATCATCATTTTCAAAACCAAAGAAAGGATTGTTACTTACGAAATCAAGTAACTCGGTTTTTAGTTCAAACTCGTTTGCTAGAACGGCAGGAACAACGATAGCATTCTCAATACCTACGATAGGTATTCGGAGTAGCTCTTCCATCGGTCTCAAATGATTGGCCATTTGGACGTCTTCAACGTTCTCGTCCTCTCCTTGTATATGATCATGAAAAAGATTTTCGGACTCGGATTCTTCTACTTGACGAAATTGTAAACTTTTGTCGGGATTGGGAAAATGTAACTCGATTTGGTTGGAAGAAGATTGCACGATCATGTACCAAAAATAAAAGGGAGAAATTTGGATTTTCATAAGTTTTAGAAATTCTTTGAAAATCTTTATAATCCTCATTTTTATTATATATAAAAGAAAAGGAAAAATAAAATAGAAATGGAAAATATTTTTGAGTTTTTTTTATTTAGAAAATAAAATGAAAATATTTTTGGTATTTTAAAATTCTTATATATAAGAAAATAAAATAAAATAGAAAAAGAAAATATTTTTGGATTTTATATTTTTATAAGTACGAAAATAAACATTCCGAAGAAAGGATCTTCAAGGCACTAACTTCAAACACCACATGTAGATTGTACACCTCTCCCCGGCAGCGGCGCCATTTTTGATAAACGTCAAACGCGTGTCGTAATAATATATAGTATTTCCCGTTGGATATGAAAATTACTTTAGGAAAAGTAATAGTGTATCTTCCGAGTGTCGTATCCACGACGAGAGATGAATTTGAAATACACGAAGGTATTTTGTTTGATGCTCGAATATCAAATATTTTTGTTTTTGTTTTAAAACTAATTAAATTGAAAAAAAACTAGATTAAACTAATTAACAAGCAAGCTATTAAGATGAAAAATATATGAAGAAAAATATGCTTGTGAAGTAAAAGTGAATAGATTCTTAAGTGTGAAGTTTTAGATCTTAATGACGAATTAATATCCGTCTAAATAATCGTTTCTCAAAACGTTGGCTTAATATTGAAAACAACTTTTTATCGAGATATCAATTACTAGTTTAATGCCTACTTAATCTTACGGCTTTTGCCCGTTCGACTAAATAAAACACTAAACTAAATAATTTTTGCAAATTATTAATCACTAATCACTTATTAAATTCCACACTTAATTCACTAAACACAAATTTACTTAACAAGCATATGATTAAACTACTAACTAAGCATAATAATCAAATAAGCTAAACTAAACATAATAAGCTAATTATTTTAATCTAAAAAAATTGAAATAGGAAAGAAGAAAGAACCGAATGTCGAGACGATAACGAAAAGTAACCACCGATCTTACAAACTTAATAAACAAATAAGCTTATCACTTTAAAGCTTCTACTTCACTAATTAGCAAATAAAGGTGTCAACTTTATCTACTAATTACTTCTATAAAAACCATAAAGATTAAAACTTTATCTATTTATCAACCTTATAAGACCCTTAAGCTCCGGCCTTAGATGATGGAAGGATGAAATAAGAGATAAGACAAGAAAACAAGAGATTAGGATTAATAAGCTATAAGCTAAAAGCTTAAATTCCAAAATATTAAGTATTTTATAATAGAAAAGCTAAAAGCTAGAAGATCCAAATGATTAAGTTATTTCAATAAGACTAAAAAAACTAAATCAAAAGGTTTTGGAAAAATAAGATAAAACATTAAGCTAGAAAAAATAAGCAATCGAAAATAAGCTAGAATAAGCTAACTCAAAAAGCTTTAAATCGAAAAACACTATAAAATAAGCTAGTCTAAATAAGCTATGAAAGAAGCTTATTAGAATATAAGCTTAAGAGATCGGATCCAAAAATAAGCTATAAGCATGAGCTTATTTGAAAATAAGCTAAAAAGAAAGGAGAGAAGAGATAAGAAAATAAGCATAAGAAATAAGCTAAAAATAACACCAACCTTTACCAAAAAGCATCTTCATTAAACTATAATAAGCCATTACAATAAGTTGGAAATATGCTAAAAAGCTTTTACAATAATAAGCTAAAATAAGCTACCACTATTCTACTCCTACTCCTAAAACTATACTAATCTACTATGAAAATTAAACTAAAAATCTAACGCTTCTCAATACTTGAGCAGCTGCGTCATTTTATAGCAAAAGTAAGGAGGGATAAATTCGTCCTTTCACAGCACCCTCCAATAAGAATCCACAAAATAGGGGCATAAACGGAAATTCATGTGGGGAAGATTGCTTAGTAATTAAGCCAATCATTAGCTCGGAAGTTTCCTAGTACCTGCCAAAGGAATAATACCCCGATCTACCATTCGAGAAAGACCACGTGTCATATACATTGCGTTAAATGAAAGCGTATTCATTTCATACATATCTCGTGCCTCATTGAAAAATTATTATGGAAAATATCTCTGCCACGTGTTGGCTGCTAATTGGAGAAGAAAGTTATAGTGGAAGAACACGTGACTTATGTAGAATTATTTAGAAGGCACGTGTCATCTTTCTCTTTTCCCACAAGCAAATTTAAACTTTTATATCATACTCATTTGACTTTGGGCCGGGTCTTGCAATCCTTACTCCACACTGCTAGGCCAAGGATATATAATCAGATTAATAGGCGGAAACTTGCATATTCCATTTCCATAAATATTCCATGCAACCTTGTACTGACTACCGAACCTTGGACCTGTAGAAATTAGAACCTTGGAGCCGCCACGTGTCACCACATGAGTGGTGCCACGTGGCTCTGATAAAATAAGAAAAACAAGGCACCACCAAGCTCGAACCTGGGTCTCCAAGTTAAAACACAAGGCTCTTAACCACTATGCCACATGACCCTTTTGATTATAGCATGCATTATTAACTCTTTTAACCTTTTTTTAGTTTAGGTCCGGTTCAATTAAATAGAAAGGTTAAAATAGCTATTGACCGGTCCATATTATATTAAATGGACCGGTTCACAATTAAAGGAAAGTATCATCAGACTCGTAATTTTGTACTCTTTCCAATGGCATGCTCGGGGAATTTTCATGACTTTGTCTTGATCTTGAATAATAAGCACTCTTGATCGAAACGAACCCGAAAATACATGTTTTTGCTCCGTTTTCAATTCTTTTACCTGCATGACATAAAAATACCAAACAAACATATTTGCAAGATAATTATCCATATTTTAGTATTTTTAGTCTGATTATTAGTGTTTTACGGGGTACAAATGATGTGTGTTTTAGCACACATCAATCAGCTTGTATTGCTTCCGTAGCAGATAATTCAGAATATTTCTTTGGTCTTGTCACTCCATTTTCTTCAATTGAAGGCCAGATGAGTGGACCATTTTCAACGGATTCAATGATCATTCGTCCATGTTGTCTATTCATCATTTATAGCTCCATTATGCTTTTCCAATAATCATACATATCTTTTTCCAACATAGGTCGACGATTGTCGGCACCCGAAAGAATTACTTTGTCAGCAAGAGTCGTCATTGAGAAATTTGTATGTTAAAAGATTATTGTCGGATCGAACGGTGGTAGAAAGAAATTGTGTTTGATTAAGTTGTCTTTTAAGTGTTTTAATTTTTGAAACTACACGGGATTTTACAATTCTTTACAAAACCGGGAAAAACAAGTTGATGTTTCACGGGATTTTACAAGTCAAAGAGATAAACCGTATAATTTAGAAATTTGAGTTGTTTGGTTTCGATTAAACTTGACTAGTTTGGTTCACACTGGAAATAACTAGTTCGGTTCACACTGGAATAAACTAGTTCGGTTCACACTGGATGAAACTAGATCGGTTAACACTGGAATAAACTAGTTCGGTTCACACTGCAATATACTAGTTCGGTTCACACTGGAGTAAAACTAGATCGGTTAACACTGGAATAAACTAGATCGGTTGTATCACGAAACCCACTTATACAAAACTCAAAAAGACACATTTTTGACGATTGTTTTTCGAAAAATTTTGTACCAAAAGAGTTACTAAGCCTATAGGGACAAGAAAAATGACAACTTTAAGGTTTTTAAGCCGAAAAATTTAAAATCAAGATTTTGACCTTTATAAAGCAAACAAACCCAAAATGACACAAAATAAGAGATTTTTCTATAAATCTAAGCGCACACACCTATATCCAAGGATACTAGATCAAAGCTACCTATGTAGATGATCTTTTAGTGTGGAATTTAAGCTTAGAAAAACAAGAAAATCAAAAAGACGAGCCTTTTTTGTGAAATAAAACACACGAACCAAAACAAGAACACAAAATCTAAGCACACCACTCTATGGATCTTGATACCAATTGAAGACTAATCAAATAACATACTAGATGAGAGGGAAATAAATTGTTTTAGTGAGAGAGAGGGTTGGATGAACACTTAGAGAGAGAAAGTAAACATATATTAATGTGTGTAGAAATGAGCAACCAACGACCTCTCCAAGGCATGAAGAGGTGTTTATATACTTACAATGGATGGTGGGCTTGGGCTTACATGGGTTAATCCATGGGCCTTTATCTAACTAACTATGTAAGTTTCCAAAAATTACATAACCAGCTAACGACAGTTATCTATGGAAGCGACCGACAGTTTCCTAGGAATTTCGTATTCCTAACATTAATCAAGTGTCTGATATGCATATACAAGACTTTATGGAGGGTTAGTTTTCCATGTATATCCACCTGTAGTTAGCAAGGTTAATCAAAATTGTTATTGCATTATATTAATCAAGTGTCTTAAACGAGCTATATATTTTTTTTCTTTTTTGCACATTATGGTCAACTTTTTATTGCATTCTTTATGAACGTGCAACGATTTTGTATGCACGTCTAAAAAATATTTACCTGGGAACACCCAAATTGAAAAAAGGTTTTCGTTATCCTTTTTGTGTGTTTAACTAAGTTGTGAAATCGAAATCCCGTTCATTCAATTTGGGTGTTAAACATAATGAGTTCTTTGGATTGAAACTCTATGACTTTGGTTCAAGGGTGGTAATGATATGCTAACATTTTAACTCACTTTTGTATTCACTCAATTATTTAGTTTTCTTACTTCTTTTAGACCGAGTTTCTAAACTACTTTGTTGTTCTCTTTTGTAGATTTTGAGGTTGTAAATAACTAACCGGATAGAAGATTGTTTGTTGTGAATAAGATAGTAAATACACAAAGATCAATCACTAACGTTACTTTTTATTCAAAAATCCTCTTAAATCATTGTATTAAAAAATTTAGGATACGATTAATGTGAGATATTAAAAAAACCAAAAAAATAAATCAAGACCGAACATACCTGATTCTTAAAAAAAAAAATATATATATATATATATATATATATATATATATATATATATATATATATATATAGTAATAATTGCTTAATACATATATATAATATATAACCAAAATATCAATTAATAAGAGAGTAAGTATTCTGTAAGGTTTTTAAGAAGGAAAATTGCTTTTAACCAAAGCAAAATCCAAAACCTTCCCGGGTCGTTTCCCGACGAGGCGTGAATTGAGAATTGAGTTTAAGTTCGTGATCGCGTGATTAAATGATTGAATGAATTTTTTTCTTGATTCTATTTCTACAATTAATATGCAAAATTAACTAAAAGCAAGCTAAAGATGAAAGCAATTAAAGTTAAAACACGAAAAACGATAACGGGATCAAAACCCGAGCTTTAAAAACCTAAATCTCTAAATTTTAACCCTACAAAAGCAAATTTAATTTTTAAAGATCCTAAATGATAAAAGAAAATTTAAAAAAAAGAATTATATTTTTTTGACTTTTATTTTATTTATTATGAATTAAAAACTGATTTAATCTAAGAAATTAATTAAAAATACTAAACTAATTATCAAAATTCTGAAAAAATTACAGAAATTACTTTAAGTTATTCTAATCCTAAGAAAAATAAATTGGGTTTAATAGCTTATTGGAATAAGCTAGAAATAAGCTAAAAAGGGTTGTTGGCTTAAAAGGCTAAAAAAGGGTTAAATATTAAATGGGGGTAGAATGGTAAATGAAAAAGACCACAGGGCAGTTGGTGAGTGTGTGGTGTATTGAGGCTTTGTGTGTGAAAGGGAGAGGTCACAGGTTCGAGTCCTGTGACCATCTCTTTTTATAAAACTTTTTAATTTTTAATTTTCTTTTTGAAAAAGCTCTAAAACAAGTAAAAATAAGCAACTTTTTTTAAAACAACTTTTTGACAATCTTATTAATAAGCCAAAAATCAGCTGAAGAAAACGGGACAGAATGCTAAAACTCTAAGAATGAACTAAAAAGCAAAACTGTGAGGAAAACTAAGACTCAATAAGCTAGTTTAAAACAAACCAGCTGAACACAAACCTTAACTAGATCCTAATAAGCACTTATGACAGAATTAAGAAGACAAAATAAGCTAGATAAGCATTTAAATCCATTTAGACAACAAACATAGAAACAAAATTCAAAAGGCTTTTGACACACATTTAGGCTAAATTCTAAAACTCGATAAGCTAAATAAAAATCTAAAAACTAAAAACAGTTTAACTCTTATACTTAAAGGACACAAATAAGCTAGACAGAAGCAAATAAGCCTAAGTAAAAAGCTAGAAAAGCAAAGAACAAAATGACAGTTAACTTGAAAGCTCACTTGACTATTTAAAGTTCTGATTAGCTTTTTCGACTTAATAAGCTAAAGAAAACCAATAAGCTAAAGATAGACCCCAACCTGGACCTAATAAGCACTGAAATAAGCAGTTTTTTAAGACAAAATAACTAAATCAACACTTAATGAAATTTAAGCTAACTGGTTGACCCTTTTTAGACTAAATAAGCAACACTTAAGTCTAATAAGCTAAACTAACCTATTCTAAACTTAATAAGCAACTTAGAACAGACCATAAGCATATTTAAATAACACAAAAGCAGCAAAAAGAAAATAAGCTAATTGGCCACAACAGCTAACAAAACAAACTTAAGGGGCATATTTAAGCTAACTTTTAAGCTAGAATACTAATAAGCTAAACTTTAAAACCTAAAAACAGATTAAAATTGACTAATAAACTACCTAGAAAAACACTTTTTAAGAATTTTGAAATACTATTGAGCTATTAAAAAGCAATCTGAAATAAGCAGTTTACACTAATTTTTTAGTTTCTCACAGATTCAGATGACTCAAAGGCTACTTGTAGGCTTATAAATAAGCAACTAAATGATGATGAAATTTCTAAATAAGCTAAAACATATGAAGTACTATATCTAAAGAGCTTGTGCAACCAAAATCTTATTCTAAAACTAACTTTGACTCAACTAAAACTAAGATCAAAAATAGACTTTTAGAACCTGATGCATATGACAGATTTGAGTCAATCATAACTGACTAATGTAGAGTTATACTAACTTATTTCTACTACCTAAAGGATTCATAACAAGTATGAAAGCAACACCTAAAAGCACTTAATCAAAATCAAACCAGATAAGCTAGATTAAAAAGCAAAATTACCACAGATTCAAACCATGGATACCTTGATCCTAAAATTTGACATTTAAACTTTGAAAACTAATTGAAATTGACTTTTAGACTCAATTTAAGCTAGTTGAAAAAGATTTGAGTGACAAAAGTGGCTAAGGCGGTACTAACATGTGTTAGTACTGCTTAAGCCAAACATGCCTTTAAATCTTTAAAATCCATTTTAAAATTAAAAACTAACCAAATTAAGCTTTGAATTTTAGAAACAAATTAAGTCCTATGATTATTAAATATAATTAATCTAAAACATAAAGAGAATAAGCACTATTTAATAAGCTACTAATAAAAACCTATTTTGACTACTAATGGGCAGATTTTAAGAAAACTCAAACTAAACATATATAAGCTATAAGCTAGGCATTTTAAGCTATACTAAGACAGAATAAACACAAATAAGCAACATTAAGAAATAATAAGCAGAGAATAAGCAGTAAAACTAAGCAAACATTAAAATAAGCTAGAAAATAGAAAAGTGACTTACAAGAACCTTTGCTCAAAACATGGCTAATTCATGCTCTTTAGAGCTTTTCTACAAGCTCTAGCAGAAGCTAGTACAAACCCATAAGCTCTTCCCTTGTAAGCTTATCATCCATAAAGTAAGTTGTGGTAATTTTTAAGTGATTTTGACATGAAAGCTTAGATAAGCTTTTGAAAAAGCTTGTCTAAGATATACAGGAATACAAGAGAGCTTATATGAGCTTGTTTAGTGATATCCAACACAATTTTAAACAATTTTGCATAAGATCAAAAACAGTAATTTAAAAGACAGAATTGATAAAACTTGAACTTATATTAAAACTAAAATTTAGTACAAAATTTAAAAGGGAAAATACATTAAAGTAAATTACAAATAAGTTTTAAACTCTCCTACACTACTCCTACATTACATCCCCCTTTACAAAGGAAATAAGCTCCTATTTATAAGCTAGTGAAAGGCACAGGGATGTGCTTCTTGTGTGATAGATGTGCTTCTTTTATGAGGAGTAAAAGAGATGTGCTTTCCATCTTGATTCCAAGCCATCCAATTTTCTTGTTCACCAAGCCTTGCAATCTGAACCCTTGATTTAGTCCTTGTTACTATGTCCAATCAGAGACCATGGGATTGCCAAGATGGCTTTGTTGGTTTGTGAAGTGGGGTTGGAGGGGAAAGTGATGGGTTTGTTTTGGGGTGCAGGGGTTGAGGTAAGAGTGACAGGGATGATGAATAGTAGTGGCGGGAAAAGGTTTTGTTTGTGGATAACAGGGTTAGGGACTGGGTAACGGGGATAGTGTTTATGGACTAATGGTGTAAGGGTTTAGGACTATTAGTTTTAGTCCTTACTAACTGTGTAAAGTTATAGGGACTAGCAGTGTTAGTCCTTAAGGACTAACTATGAAAACCCATAAGGACTAATGGTGCAAAGGGTTTTAAGGGCTTATGGTTAATGTATTTGGTCTTATATTAATTGTTTTAGGCCGGATGGATTCAAGCTTATACTTTGGGCTTTTAATTATACAAAAAGGCTTATTGGGCTGGTTTAGCCTATTAATTTGGGTACGGGTTGGCCTGATAAGATTTCTTTGGTTTCGGCTTTGGTATGTGCTTAATTACACATACCATTTTCCATTAAAAACATACTTAAATGACCAATAACGTACCAAAAATACATTGTATGTATATGTTTTCACTTATATTGTGCAGGAAACGGATATCAAAGAAAGGGACAAAAAATCAAGCCAAAACAGATAAAACCGAGCACAGGAATGTGAAGAGCGTGAAAAGCCAAAGTCAAAAAGTCAAAGTCAAAGTTAAAGTCAAAGGTCAAAGTCGAAGCCGTAAACGAAGAAATACTTAATGGGCCCACCCGTACCCATCTAATGGGCCGGGTCAGCCCATTAATGTATTTTATGAAAACCATTACAAATACAAAAGCCCAAAAACCTTTTTTTGGCCTAAAACAATAACAAGGCCCAAAACAACCTTAACCTGTTGAGACTTAACAGCCCATCCAAATGTTGTTAGTGTTAAATCACCACAAGGACCTTCGTTGCAAACACACATATCAACCTTAAGGGCTGAACCTGCAAACCCTTTAAAACTTATTACACCACAATGACGATGGGTGAAATAAAACAATACAAAATCAAGGACTTAAATTGCCAAACACACAAACCTCTTACCCAGTCAAACCTTAAATCCTTTTCTTGCCAAACACCATTGTCACTGTTTACCTATCACTCTCCTCACCTCGATCACTGTTCCTACAAACAAAACATCACTCTCCCACTACAACCCCACCCCATAACAGTCCAATTACCACCTTGGCAATCCTAGACAACACCATTAGCTGCAAACAATGAAGGGCCAGGATTTGAGACCTTGGGGACAAAGAAAATTAAATGGCTGAGATTACTTTTGGATTCTACTCACATAACAAACACAGCTCTTGAGCTCTCTCAGTAAAGAAGCACAAAGAAGATGACTTGAAGACTTAGAGAATTCTTAGTATAAATATAGTAGCTAGTGTAGCTTATGTTTTTTGTCGAATTTTGTTAAGTCCAGTCTTGTATTAAAAAAGTTTGTCTATTTTTAATTTTGCAATTTAATTTACTTGCCATTTTAATTACTGTCATTTAATTTCAAGCATTGTACCTTTTTTTAGTTAATGAAATTTTAAGTGTTTTTCTTTAATCATTGTCATTTACATTACTTGTCTTTTAAATAATGTTTTTTAAGCTCTTGTATAAGCTTTTGAACCATTGAAAGCTTATATAAACGCTTGTTTTCAATTCCGTCTAAAAAAAATCACAAAAAGACTCACCCCTCAAATACCTCAGCTATTTGGATGATAAGCTAGCCTTGGAAGAGCTTAAAGACCATATTAGCTTGTCTTTGACAAGCTAGAGCTTGTAGATTACTTTATTTGCCTTGTTTTGAGCAAGGGCTTTGTAAGTTTTCTATTTTTCAATTTCTTGCTTATTTACTGTTCAAGTGCTTATTACTGCTTATTTCTTGCTTTTTATTGCTTATCTATGTTCTTTTATGCTTATTTGTCTTGGTTTATTGCTTTTATGTCATTAGTTTAAGTTTTACCTTAAAACTGTCTTTATTGCTTATAATCAGCTTAATCTTTGTTTACTTATTTAAATGCTTATTTGTGGTTGGATCCTGCTTATTTTTGCTTAACTTAGCTTTGTTATCATCTGTGTTCAAAACGTTTTTGCTTAAATCATCAAAATTCAGTTTAAAAATTGATTTTAAAAACTTAAAAGGGTGTTTGGCATAAGGTGTCAAACGGGTCAAAATGGTTTAAAAAACCTTTTGGGTCACTTGGCCAACTTATACCAGCCTTCTTAAGTTGTTGTTAATATGTTTTTCCAAGTTTTAAGGTCTTAAAGTTTGTTTTAAGGTTTTTCCTAATTAGTCTTTAAAACTGTGGTGACAAAACAGTTCATAAGAGCTTATTAGATTAAGGCTTTTAAAACCAGGTTTTAAGAATTGTTTTAGTGTCCTTTTTAGTGTCTTAATGCAGTAGGTTAGTTGCCTTTTAGTTTACTTTTGTTTTTGTCAAAAACTGTCAAAATTTTGTTAAGTTTCTTTTCTTAAAAAACAGCTTTTTCAATTTGATTTTCTGGCTTATTCCAAATTTTAAAATACTTTTTGATTGTTGATATAAGTTCTTTGATGTCCAAATTTGATCTGTTTTGAGGTCCCATGTTGTTAGGAATAATTGTAATACTTAGTTTCTACTAGTAGGTATGTAGTTCCTACTGGTAGAGTAGTAGTTCCTACTGGCAGGTATGTAGTTCCTGCTGGTAAGGTTATTATCATAGTTAGTCCTGGTAGGCTAAGTCTAGTTCCTACTGGTAGAGTACTTAGTCCTGGTAGAGTCAAATAGTTATTCCAAGATAAGGTTTTAGTTAGTTAGAGATGAGGATATGCATGAGCTAAATTAGGAAGAGTCATGCATATTATTCTCACGTGTTTTTAGTAAATGCCGATTAGGGTTTCACCACTACAAAAAGAACCCACGGCTGAGGGAAATAGGCAGATCCAGAAAAACACAATTCTCCTTATTCGTTAATAGAAATCCATAGAAGGATCTTTTAGTTTTTATCAGTCCTGTTCTTCTTATTAGTTGTGTCTATATTCCGCATAGACGTTAGCTTTTCTAAGCAAGAGTCTCTCTTGTGTTTAACTTGTGATTACATAGGCTATTCACCATCCTTAACAGCATAAAGATCTATCTAGAGCGGGATTCAACCAAGTGGTATCAGAGCTTCGTAGAGAGTCTCCAAAAAGAATATTTCCTAGATCTAAGATCCTTATAAAACTCACAACCAAACACCTCTCTACACTTTATAATTGCAGGAACCGACAATGAAAAGCGATGATCGTTAGTGTTCATAAGTAAAGCCAACCATTGCTCAACAACAACAAAACATTACATGCCTCAAATCATTACCATGTCTCAAACAACAATGCAAAAGTTTTCCTATTAAAAAAGTATAAGTATAAGGTCTGGCTATGAAGAGAATACTGGATCATCAAACAATGATATGAAACTCTGGAAGTGATCAAAATGCAATAGCTTGAAAAGGACGGAAGAGATCGTGATGAAGGTTCATATTCTTCCTAACGAATGCAGAATAACACATTGCGTTCAGAGTGGAATTAAAGCAAGAAACTAACTTGCTTCAGTCTATTCCTGATATTCATGTAAGCTGATTCTCATATAAGATGATGCAAAGTGATAATGGAATGACAGTCAAAGCTTAGTTTGGTTGAAATGCCGAATCCAATGAAGATGAAAAGTCTATGCTGAAGCACGAATTTTCAGAGTTCAAAATTAGTGAAGCAAGGGATTGGCACAAAGGGTATGACAGATGCAGAAGATTCCTAAGTCACATAACCAACTCAACGCGAGCAAGATGAAGATAGTAATCCAAGATTCTAAGAGCTTTGGCCTTCATCATGTCTCAGTAGCCTATTAACCTTGAAAACCAAAGGTGGACTTGAACTTCTTTCTGTTTGATGATTAGATCTACAAGTTAAAGACTCTTGAGGTAGATATCAAAGGATACTCTACTTTTTCCTCAAGCCAATCTGCAGGTCCAAACCATTCTGCATTTGTTAGTACCACCAGTGCTAGCAAAAAGATGTCATATGCAGATAGTCCAAGCTATTCTCATCTACCTAACTACAATGCTCCATCAAACTCAAAGACCAAGGGTCTCACAGACTGGTAAATGTATTGAAGATGATTCTCAATCTTTTGTTGCATGATACTGATTCCAGAACAACAACTGCTGATGAAGATTTTTAACAATTGAAAAAAAATTGCTCTGGAGGAATGGACTTGAAAAGGAAAATGGCTATGCTTTCTCTGTTAGAGTACACAAGTTTGAAGCAGAAAGATGAAGGAAGATTGATTTGATAAGGAAGGAATCTGCTAGGTTCAACAAGAAGAAGGTCAGATGTTACAAGTGTCTTCAAAGAGGCCACTTTGCCAGAGAATGCAGGGCAAAGGGAGGAAATGACAAGCAGAGATATTCCTCATTCAAGATTCAGGAGATTGGAAAGAAGGAAGAAGATTCCAAAGCCTTGATCACTGTTGATACATTGGTTGATTGGACAGAGCATGAAGGTCATAGTGATAGATGTTATTGCTCCTAAAGAGTTTGTAAATTGCTGGTTGTGATACAAGCGGATAGCAATTAAAGAAGGTGCCTGCCAAGATAATACAACTAGATCACTAGAGCTGATACAAAGGAAGCCAGTACTGCAAAGGTGATGCTGGAGATTTTGCTCACATACGTGTCCACCTCTGAGTACATTCTGCCCATGTTGGTTGGATTAAGAATAAGTATATAGAAATTAATTCAAAAGGCAGCATAATGAACATTATGATCAAAATAGTGAATGATTTTATACAGTTCAGCTTATAAGAACTCACTTAAACTTTGGAAAAACAAAAGAGAGTTCTTCAATAAAAAATCATTGACACTTGAAGACAAGATTAGGTGTTGTCTATTTAACCTAGAAAAACTAACTAATTCTCTAAAACAATCTGAATGAAAAGAATCTAATGCGAGACTGCTAAGAAATAATAACGACAAAACTATGATAATCACTTATTAACAAAATGAAAGTGGAGAAACCTCTATCAAAAACTTGTCTAGCTAAATTGAAGTTTCCATGTCTGTTAAACAAATGGGTTAGGTATTTATAACAATACAGGAAAATGAGTATGATGGGATACTCGCGATTTAGAGTATTTACCACTAACCCTAAGAAGAGAAGGTAGACCTCTTTTCAATAAGGTTGCCAAAGCTGATAAGTATGAAGCGTGCCTCCACCTCTTTCTGGAGACTACACACCTCTATCAGATCACATTGACTTGGATGAATCACAAATGTCTTATGGTACAAAGTCCTCAACCTCTGGTGACTCTAATTCTGTGTCTAATGACTTTGTCTCTTGTGATAACAGTGACAAGTCTTCAGAGGTCAACACAAATGACTTTGCCTCCAGTGTTCTATTTCAAATCTTAGAGCCCACGTCAAGATGATTCTACATTCCTGTGCATCAACTTCCAGTTGTATTCCAACACTGAGAGAGAAGCTGAGATTATCCAATGTTGGGACAGCCTGTCCAAAACCCATTATTGTTCAGATTTACCTAGTTTTCTCTTGTAATAGTTCTATAAGAATGAAACAACTTCTAGGACCTCTTTGTAAAAAGAAATGGTTAATTAATAAAAAGGCATGTCCATTTTAGGAAAAATCTTCATTTTTTCTTAAAGTTAGTGTTTGGTATATGGTAGTAGTAACTCAACTTTAAGTAAGGATTGTGAAATTTTATGAGAAACAAATGTCTAATAAACAGTTGGTAATGGTGGGACTTGTTGACAAAGTAGGAATAATGTTAAACAATCAAATCATTTTGTCCCCCAATAGCTGTACATCTTAGGAACTGGCAAGTAAACATTCCTCCTGCTAGACATACAACCAGTTCCTACCGTAAGGCCAAAGTTGCTAAGTCACCATTCCGACTGGTATGCAAAGATATGCATTATCCAGTTCTACTGCTGAGAGGATATTCACCATCAGTAACTTCTGTTGGTGGAAAAGTATTGCTATACCTAGCCCTACTTTAAATAGACCTACAAGTCATGTTTTTAACTTATAACACCAATGTACCTAAATGTATTAATATATCCTATAAAATAATGGTAGGGTGAATGTGCAACTGCTGTTAATCTCGGCAGGATTGTTCTTGAAAACACATAGAAAAGGTTAAATACTTGTGTACCCAAGAACAATAGTGGAGTCACATACATCTTCATGAACAACTTTTTAGATCCACAAGGCAACCCAAGTCATAAATGGCATGGTCCCCTTAACACAAACTTTTACCCATGTGTATATGTAGGAAAATCTTATTCAATGCTGAAGATGATGGGATCAATGAAATGGTATGTTCTAGAGTATGAACATGTAACTAGGGAAAGACTGGATGACTATCAAGAATTTCAAGGAGGAAAAGTGACTTTAGAGGTTTGAAGGTAGGAATACTGAAAAAGGTAGCAATCAGAACTCCCACACTGATTTTGAAAAATGTCTACAGATGTGAAGGAACTGCTAACCAAATTCAACTTGTTCTCCATCACTCCGAATTTTGACAAGAAGCATAGAGTTCCTCTTCACTAACATTGATTGTACTTGTGCTATCAAGGACTTCATGCTTCCCAGCTGAAAGTATGGTGGTACTTAGTGGTTCCAGGAAACATAATCTTTACACCATTAACTTAAAATAATCTTAAAACCAGGGTAATTTGGCTGTTTAGATGCAAAATCTCAGTGATGAATCTTAAATAGCATAGGAGGATGGGTTATGTGAACTATAAAAACATAACAATGATAGGTTAAATGGTAACTTAGTCAAGGAACTTACCCACCTGAAACTTTTCAAGAATGACCATACATGTGTTGCATGTTGTAAAGGCAAGCAACACAAAGCCTCTTATAAGGCCATTAATGCTGTGTGCTCTATTTCTGAGCCTTTGCAATTGCTTCATATGGACCTCTTTGGTCCTACATTAATTCGAAGCATTGACCACAAATATTACTGCCTTGTGATCACTGATGACTAAAGCAGGGTGTTTGTTGTTCTCTTTTTAGAAACAGAAGGATGAATGAACCTATTCCGATCCTTAAGGACCTTCATATAATCTTGTAGAAATCACAGTAGAACAAAATTAAAAGCTATAAGATGTGATAATGGTATAGAGTTTAAAAATGCTCATATTATTGAACTCTGTGGGTCAAATGGGATAAAGGGGGATTATAGTAATGCCAGAATTCCACAGCAAAATGGGTTTGCTGAGAGGAAAAATAGAACCCTCATAGAGGCAGCTAGAACTATGTTGGCTGACTCTAAGTTACCTACAAAGTTTGTTGGACTGAAGCAGTAAGAACGCTTGTTAATGGTCTTGATTAGAAGTGTTGGTATCTAGTACCTCATAATAAGACACACCTATGCCATAATGACTGGAGAACATTTCCTTCAGTTAGTCATTTTAAACCCTTTGGGTGTCATGTGACCATTCTAAACACAAGTGATCATTTGGTTAAGTTTGATGGCAAGGATGATGAAGGCTACATTGTTGGATACTCTGCAAGTAATAAATCCTACAGGGTGTACAATGTGCCTAATAAAAGGGTAGAAGAGACTATGAATATGAGGTATCTTGAGGAAAAACCTAATGTTTACAGGGCCTATGGTCATGATGGTATTTTGTGACCATCGATATTTGACTGATATTTAGCTATAAACGTGATAAGCCAACCAATCTGCAGGAACATAAGAAGTTTCAACCTAACCCGCAGTAACTTCAAGATGCGATTCAGACTCAGAATGTGAATAACACAGTCACATGGACCATTCTTACCATCACACAGAATCAAGCATTCAAGAGGCTGAGCCTAAAGATACTTCTGGTGATGAAGCTGATGATTCTCCTCTTGATTCTGCTGAAGAAATTTTTCAATAGGAGCTTGCAAGGCTGAAAGGTTAGGAACAAAGAGCCACCTCTCATAAGGTTCTTTTTGCTTAGCTTATTTTAAGCTCAAAAATTGTAATTTTCAAAGAAAAAAGGGTTAAGTCTTGCTTAAATTTTGAAAACCATCTTTTTCATCAAACTTTTTCAGGGCTTATATGAATTTCAAATTGTGTTTTGATTGATGTTTTAGAAAGCTTATTGTACAAGCTTTTTAGGGGTATAACTCATTAAGCCATAAGGATCCACTTAAGGGCTTAAAAATAAGCCCAAAAGTGCCCTTGTGGCTGTTTTAATTGCTTGTTTTTGCTATTTTGCTTATTGCTTGTTTTTAGCTTTTCTGCTTACTTTCTGTGCTTATTTTTGTTTAAATATGCTTATTAGGTATAGCTTATCATCTGTTTTAGCTTATTTTTGTTTCCCATTTGCTTATTTGTCCTAAAAAAGGCACACAGTTTAGCTTCTTTTAAGAGTTAGCTTTTACTTTGAGTGCTTATTTTTGTGCTTATTTTTTGTTTTTAGAAAAAGTGCTTTTACAAAAGTTGCTTAATTTTAGCTTATCTAAAAAGTTGTTAAAAATAGCAAATAAAAAATATATTGGGAAGGAGGGAAGCCCCAAGTGAGCAAGGCTCGAACCTGGGACCTCAACCTCCCTCAACCAATATATTTAACACACACACCACACACCACTCGCCCTTGGGTCTTTTTTAGTTTTCTTTTGCAAAATTTATTATTTAACCCATTTTTAGTCATTTAAGCTATAAGCCCGTTTTTACTTATTTCCGGCTTATTTAAATAAGCTGTTCCACCCTTTTTATTTTTCATAGAACCAGTACTCTCCAAATAACTTTTCCTTAATTTTTCAGATTTTTCTAAATTCGTTTAGTATTTTTAATTAATTTTTCTTTTTAAAACAGTTTTTAATTCATAAAAAAATTATTAAAAAATCAAAAAAATATAATTCTTTTTTTAAATTTTCTTTTATTATTTAGCACTTAGGAAAATTAAATTTGCACTCGTAGGGTTAAATTTGTAAAATTTGTTTTTTTAAAGAACGGGTTTTGATCCCGTTATCGTTTTTTAGGTTTTAAGCTTTATTTGCTTTCGTTTTTAGGTTTCTCTTACTTGTCTTTGCTTATTATTA
>BQNB010109448.1:1349-22751 GCA_026074375.1 Tanacetum coccineum
TTGTAAAAGAGGAATAGCAGCAGACTGGATTCTAGCTTATTTTCTTTTGATTTTCATTTCTAGTTGTAATTGTTAAAAACCCTTTATCTAGGTTTATTCAAGGCCCATAGGTTAGCTTATTTCCAAAAATTCAGCTTCTAAGGATTAGTTATAAGCTAAATAGCTTATAAGGATTAGCTTAATTTCAGTTTTAAGACTGAACCTTTTACTTTTCAAAAGAAAATCTCTTGTTAATCCTGTTAACTTTTAGCTTATCTCTTTTTAGAAACATTAAGCACACATCTTAAGCTTTATATAGCAACTTTTGGTTTTAATTTTCATATAGAAATAAGCTAGTTATAAGCCAATTTTGAAAAAGTTAAAATTTTAAAAAGTAAAGCTTGAGTTTCTGTATTACAGTTTGAAATGCTTATTTTGTAGCTTATCTAGTGGATGAAAGTTCAAGGTGTCTTTGTTAAAGTTGTAGAGAATAAGCTCTTCTTCAACTTTGTAGTTTTGAGTTTTTGCTAATTCTCACTTTTTAAATAAGCAAAAAATAAGCTGAATTGCGAGGTCTGTTTTGTACATTTTCCATAGTTTAGGGTTACCCGTTTTCAATAGAGTGTAAAATCTAGACATTTACCCCTCCTACCCTTTATTTTCTTTCTTTACACTTTCTACCCTAGACTTTTAGAAAAATAAAATAGATTTAATATTTTTGAATTTAGTTTTTATTAAATTAGGGTTTAGTTTTTAATTGATAAAATTAGTGTTCATTTAGGTTATAAAAATTGGGCATTTTTGTACCATTAAATTTCTACACATTCTTAGTAGTTAAAAAGCATTTTTCTTAATTTTTCTAGTTTAATTTGTATTTTCTAGGAATTAAAATAGATTTTGAGTAATTACTTTTTTTTTTAAATCATAGAAAATAGAAAAAAAGTTGAAAAATTCTAATTCCTTTTGTGAAAATTTTCTTTTTAATTCTAGAATTTTTGAAAAATAAAAGTAGAATTTTAGTGTAAATTTTTAGAAAAAAAATTATTTTTGTTAATTCATTTTACTTTAGAAATTCATAAAAAAAATCAAAAATAGTTAAAAAAATTCTAATTCTTTTTCCTAAAATTTTCTTTTTAAATTTGTGATTTTTAGGTATAAAATTTGTTAAAAGTAGTGCTTTAGATTTTAAATTTCAGTTTTAGCTCACGTTTTTACTTTTCGTGCATTTAAATTTCGTGCTAGTTAATTGTTTTTAGTTCGTGCTATTAAATTCGTAGTGTAATCTAAAGTTCAAAAATCCTTTTATCATTCTTAACTCGAATCCGCTAATGAATTCTTGACTCGTTTCCGAATTATTCCGAATCTCATTTCACGACTTCGTTGGGTTACGACCCGAAAGGAAGAATACTTCCCGGTTAAAAATATACGTATTGTGTTTTCTTAAGTGAGATTTTATCCTTTTAATTTCTCTTGTTTGAGAAGTAATTCTTCTTCAAACCATCCTACCATGAATTCCACTCAAGCTTCTTCTTCTAACCCTTCTAAGAAAATCAAACTAACCATAATCTCTCCTAGACAACTATTTGTTAACATTTCTAGTGATGAAGATATCACCACTACACCTTCTCATACAACAACTTCTTCATCTCCAACTCCTCTAAATGCACCATAAAAAACTTCATCAACCAATTAAACCTCATCAAGCTAAGAAAACACATCTTCTTCTTTTCAATCAAAACTTCAAATTTGACCACCATCCTCAAATAAACCAACTTCTCAGTAACCTTTAAACCCTTTGCTTAACAACATCTCGGATGTTCCTCCTAGACTATCAAACCCTCAACCACTTCAAAGTCATCCTTCTTTAGATATCATACTTTCTTTGTCACCAATCACTCCTCTTGATCACATTCTTAATAGTCCATCACCACCTTCACTACAACCACTACCTTAACCACCTCTCATGGGTCATCCCATTTACTTCAACTATCATGGGTTAACTTATCTTTGTTGCTTTCACAACTGCAATCTTATCTTTTCTCTTAGGGATGAGATAAACCTAATGTTTGCTCACATTGAGTATCTTCTCACCTCCACCATGAATTCACTCTCTTTACCTCACCTTTGAAAACTAGGTCATATCACCTCATAGTTGGTCACCCTAACCTTTTTGCTCAAAGTCATTTCCTATGAATCAAGGATCATCTAGGATTTATGTCATGATTAACTTTATCTACCTTATGTAGTGTGTTTAGATTATGGTGTAATGTATGAATGAATGTCTCTTTGTTAAGTCTTAGCTCTATTTTCCTTGCATGTAGTATGCTTCTTGTATGAGCTTATTAAGATATGAATAAAGCTATTTTATAATTTAACTTGCATGTATTGCTATAAGTGCTACTTGTTGAGAATATATTGTCTTGCACTTGTACCTCTAACTTTGTCTTGTAGCAAATAATTTTTGTAAGATCGATCCATTGATTCCCCAAACGAGGGGGAGTATACATCAAGGGGGAGTCTTGATATTGTCAACTTCTTTCTTTCTACAACAATTCGACGATCATTCTTTTTGAATTCAACAAAAAGGGGGAGAAATGGAATGAAAACTTATTAATAATTTGAAACCTTTAATTTTATACAAATGAGTTTATATTTTTGTCATCATCAAAAAGGGAGAGATTGTTAATACAAATAATGTCTAAAAACATTATTTATATTTTTGACCTCTCAGTGTTTTGATGATAACAAAATGTAAAAATCTTTACGATAAAAATAAACATTTACAAATTATTAATCGTAAAATTCCACTTCTAAGATTAGTAATCACTTAAGGTATGAACAAAGAAATCATTTAGCATGATTAGTGATCAAGAAAATATTTTTCTCTTAACCATCATATTTTTACAAAAGTATTTCACAAAAATAATTATACAACATATTTTCTAATGAAAAGAAAAGTTTTATTTAAAACATAAATTTGAAATTTAAATTTTCCCCCTAAAATGGAAGGTTCCATAACAGATACAACCTTCCCCACAAAAAGACAAAAACAGAAGCGTAGTCTACTAGGCCGCCTCCTTATAGGTCTGGCGGCTCCCAGATATAGTTGGGACCGCCGGGACCACCCTCAGTTACCGCTGAGTTTTCCTGTCTATAAATACTGCTCCATTCCCAGCAGAAAAATAACTCTCTTGTTTCAAGTGATCTAATCTCTTATTCTCATCTTTCCTCTCTATCAAGTGCAAGAGAAGAACATTCATATTCACCAAGAAACAAATGTGTTGATCCCACTTCAATAGATCGAATTCCTTAAGCTTGTATAAGGATTAGTTATATTAGATAAATCTAACATAACTATAGTAGAAACTTTGTTCTAATGTATTAAAGATTATGCGGAATCTAATCTTTAATATTAAGAAGAACTATCAATGAAACAGTAATTATATGAACATATAATTCAATAATCAAAAGCTCTAATATTATTAATAATATGAATACTCTCAATGTATTAGGGTTACAAAGACCTTGAAGCTATGATAATTCTAAGAATGACTCGTATCAAACTCTATGCCCTAGAACCTCCTTTTATACACCAAGGAGTCCTAAACGACTTACAATACTTTCCTAAGAATATCAAATCTTTTAAACAAATAAGTTATACATATCTTTTACACAAATAACTCATATAAATCACATAAGCAGTACTAACTAACTCAGCAGTACTAACTTCTTCACTAACAGCATTAACTCTTTCAGCAGCATTAACTTTGTACTAACAGTAGTAACTTTTGTACTAGCAGTAGTAACTACTTAGCAGTTTTTCTTCTAAGTCTCTGAGCAGCACTAGTAACTTTACACTAGCAGTACTAACTGTGTACTAACTGTGTACTAGCAGTAGTAAACACTTAGCAGTTTTCTCTGAAGTTCTTGAGCAATACTAACACAACTGAGCAGTATTAACTCAGATATGAACATCAGTAATACTAACAGTATTAAGAAGGCTTTTAATCCCAACAATCCTCCTCTAAACTTGATATTTATCTCCAAAATCATCAAGTTTCTCCATTAAAATCTCCATAATCACCAGGAGGATGCTTCCAAACACTTCATTGATTCTTAAGTTGTTTTGTGAGAAGTTTAAGAAGCTAATATGCCATTTCACTAAAATAATGAACCTGAAGCTTCTTGTTCAACATATCTGTAATTATAGGTAGCGTAAGGGGATATCTCTTTTCTACCAGCATATAAATCATTCCAGATTGCAAACTCAAGCAATGTACTCCATAGGAGTCAAATAGATTCTAGCTCAAAACTTTGTACCTTTGTTGCAACTTCCAGATTTCATCTTCTACATGTGGTTCAAACATTGTCTTCAAAACTCCCCATAGCAGCAAATCCATATCCTCTACTAGTCTTGTTGATCCATATTTAGCCTTTACCAGCTTATACAGCTCTACCAAATCTTCTCTGTCAACACTCTTAAGCTATTAACTAAAGACTAAGTACATCTTTCAACTTCCATCAGCTCTTATTATTTGAAAGTAGCTGTTCTTTCCTTTTTTATAGAACTTCCAGTCAACAATGGTTGGAGGCTTAGTAGCTAAAGGTACGGCATCAATTGCAACCTCTTCTTCATTTGGAATGACTTCCATTAGACTTTGAAGCTATGTTGTATCTTTATCCTCATCCACCTTCTGCTTCTTAGTACTCTCTTGTTCAAACTTTTCTCCTGCTCTCTTTGAACTACCTTCTACCAAGTCTTTTTTGATGTCAACAAATGTATTCACCCTCTTGAAAGCTCTGTCAAACATCTTCTGAATAGAATCAAAAGATTTGTTCTTCAAGTCTTTAAGCTTCTTTCCTTCCATATTCTTTAGGTAAGTACACATGATTTTTCTTTGTTGAGCTTGGGTTGGTGGTTTGTTCCTCTTCTCATCTGCACTTTTAGCAGCAAAGTGCTTTCTTCTTTGCTCCAAGAGTTGTTGAAATAATTTTGCCTTTTCTTCAACAGACAACTCTTCTTGCTCCTCTGCTTGCAGTCTTTAAGCCAATTCATGATCAGCCTTAATCTTAGCCTGAATATCATCCCATTCTTCAATCAAGGCAACATTGGCTTCATCCTTTACCCTTGCAAGTCTCTCCTCTTCATCAAACTTAGCATGTAATCTTTTAGCTTCTTCTTCATCACTCCTGAGTTGATCTTTCTTAATCATTTTCTTCACAGGTTTAGGTTCTATCAATTTCCCTTTGCCTTTGTCATGAACTTCTGCCTATAATGGTTGTTGTGAAGATCTCGTTATTGTAGGTGTACCCAGCTCAGTAATAACAATTCTTTTCCTTGGAGTTAGAATTGTAGTAGATGTTGTTGTAGCCGCACTAACCTTTGTTGAAGCACTAGCAGCATTAACTGATACATTTGGCTCTTCTATAACATCTCCTTTTACCTTGGGTTTTACACTTTTCAAAGCTGCAAGTGCTTGAGCCAAAGTAACTTCATCAACAGTTAAATTTACATATTTAGCAGCAACTTCTTGTTCTACAAACACCTCATCACCAGTCATAGTACCCACATCGTACATTAATTTATCAGCATTATCTTGAACATTAACTAGTGTAATGTCTTTATCTGCATCAATAACATTAATCTTCCCCTGTTTTGATGCATCCTCACCTAAACTTTCCTCATCTCTAGAGGATTCTACCTAGCACTCAAACCAACCTTGTATAGTCTCTTCAACTTATGAGTTCTTGAACTTATTTTCTTTTCAAGCTTCTTGACCCTCCTTTTCAAACTAGCAATCTCATTAGCTTGAGTAGTCTTTGTCTTCTCCAAATCAAGAACTCTGGATTGTAAAATGGTACATAATGCCATTAATTCATCAAGTTTAAGTCTATCCTCATCACTTTGAAGTGTGTTACCTCTTGCGAGCAGTGAATCATTAGAATGTTTAGATAGATTCTTAAACCTAGTTTGAGCAATAGTATCCCCCATGGTTTCTTGGCACCTGGAACCACCACCTGAAGTAGTTCTTAGGGAGCTAGATTCATTAAGTGTTGCCTTGGATTGGGTCTTAGTTATGTTACCACTGTCCTGCTCTGCTTCTAAGCTAGAAGCACTAGTGGCAGCCCTCACCAAACTGTCACCCAACTCCTTATGGACAACCTCATCTTTAACATTGTTAGTAGGATCACTAGGCTGAGGTACCTAAGTGTCCTTTCTGTTAGGCTTCCTAAGTTTTTGTGTCTTTTGAGGTTGAGTTGATGATTGAATAATGGTGGGTGTGTGATGGGGATCAGTTGGAATTTATGAACCTTTACCCAATTCTTCTTGGTTTTGTACCACCATTGTTGGAAATAAAGGTGTTACTCTACCAGAAAAACCTTTGCCTACCCTTCTCATATTTCCAAAAATCTTCTTAGTATAAGAGGGTGCATTATAAATTCTCTTATGTGTTGGCATCCCATCAAGTTGTTGATTCAGAAACACTTGTACAAATCTTAGATACCTCAAAAACTTCCTAGACAAATTATCCAACTTCATAACCATACTTTCAAAAATGAACTTTAAAAAATTAAACTTCTGGTTTGCAGCTAAGCAAATAATTGCATATGTCATAGAACTACTAAACTCATTCCATGTTGTAGTCTTTGGACTTAGACATTATAGAATAGTATGAATCATAAATTTTTATTGTGGAGAGAAGAATGGCTTATAAAAAGTGAGCTTCTGTGAAATTTTCTCATATCCCATCAGTGTAAGTTGTTCAAAGATGGTAGAATTTGGTAGACAATCAATACCTTCCGCATCTTCCAGTTGAAGATCTCTTCTTACAATTGATTCAGTGATGATTATCTTCTTTCCATCCATTAGGGCATGTAATTGTACTTCCCCATTGATAGTTTTTGCCTTGATAGTAGACCAGAATTGTTCAATACACGAAGTATATATAGTGGGATTAACGGTTAATGCATACTTTATAGGGTGTGCATTCAAAAAGTCTACAATTTGTTCAAACCCATCACATTCTGCGGGTTTAGACAAAAACGCGACCATATTATGAGTATCAGCAAACTTTAGGATCGCCATTTATGTTGAGTTTTGATAATGGATGATAAAATTGAGTTAGGGTTTGTAGTTAGAGAGTATTTGAAAGAGTGAAATTGATTAAAGGATCGATTGAAACCTTTAATCGAAGTATTTATGAAAATACCCTCAACAGCATTAACTTTCACCTAGCAGTAGTAACTTAGTTGTAGTAAGTGTATGCCTAGCAGCATTAACTTAGAACCAGCAGTAGTAAGTTATGCCTAGCAGCATTAACTTTTTGTCACCGGTATTAACTCCAATTCCATTCTAAACAGCTTTTCCATCATCAATTGAACACTTTTCTTTGCTTTTCCTGCAAAATGTTAGTCCAAAAACCAAGAAAACACAAGCCATAGCAATTTTCACAGTATTAATTATACCTAACAGTATTAAGTATAACTAATAGTTGTAACTCAGTAGTATTAAGTATAATCAGCGGTACTAATTATACTTAATAGGAGAAACTTTTAATGACATAAATAACAATACTAATTCATACAAAACTTTACAAAAACATAAAGAGATAAGAGACATTAAAGATTCATCATTCCAATACTAACAATCAAATATTGAAATCTACTTACATCAAAAGCTTTTGTAAGCAAATCTGCAACATTCTTGTCAATATGGATTTTGACCATTTGAATCAATTTATTTTCATTGCAATCTCTAATAAAATGATGTATGATCTCTATATGCTTAGTTTTTAAATGAAAAATAGGTTTTTTTTTAATTTTGCAAATAGTACTGTTATTATCAATAAAGATCTTGGTATGCATAAAATTGTACCCATAATCAAGTAGTTGATTCTGAATCCAAATCACTTGTCTATAGCAACTTGAAGCAGCCACATATTCAGCTTCTATTATGGAATTTGCAACCACTGTCTGTATCTTGCACTGCCATGATATTAATCAACATCCAAGGAACTGACAACCTCCTGTTGTAGACTTCCTATCAAAGCTTGCTCCAGCATAATCACTATCAGTGTATGCTACCAAATCAAAAGGAGAATCTTTTGGATACCAAAGGCCTAATTTTGATTGACCTTTTAAGTACCTAAAAATCCTTTTCACAACATGAAGATGTGAAACCTTTAGATTGACTTGATATCTAGCACAGGCACACACTACAAACATGATGTCAGGTCTTAAAGATGTAAGATACATCAATGAACCAATCATTGACCTATACATATGAACATCCACTTCTTCACCATCTTCATCCTTGAGTAGAGGCTTTTGAGTTTCCATTGGTGTTCTTGCAATCTTGACTTATGTAAACCTAAATTTCTTTAAAATTTCAACAACATATTTATCTTGACTAATATATATGCCATCCTTCTTCTGTTGCACTTGTAATCCCAAGAAGAATGTAAGTTCTCCCATAGAACTCATCTGGAATTTCTCATGCATCAACTTCTCAAATGCAATGCATAGCTCCTTCTTTGTTGAACCAAAGATGATATCATCCACATAAACTTGGACCAGCAAAATATCACTTTTGTACCTTTTTATAAATAAGGTCTTATCAATTTTCCCTCTTTGAAACCCATTGTCCAACAAATATGTTGACAAGGTTTCATACTAAGCTCTAAGAGCTTGATGTAGTCCATACATATAACAACCCACAATTTTCCTCAATGTAATTTGCACCTATTATATCAAATATAACCATTTTCATGGAAATATTTTTGTTTTATTCCATTCATTGTATAACGTAACTTACATTACCAAAGTAAACGAGCTCACACAACTACCAATGCCAACTTTAATCAACGTTTATATCAAGTAAACGTTATAATATGTCAATCAATATGTTTTAATCTTCATTTTATACCACGTACATTATCTATTTAACGTACTATCCATACGTTTATTTTAAAACGAACATTATACGTTAATGTTTATATTAAAACCCCGGTTACATGTAATGTTTTCATACAAACCAAAAGTATAAACTCATAAGGCATGTGTACAAGTTATCGATGCATAAAATTAGAACTATATTTCCCTCCAAAACCCTAGTACAACTCCTTTAAGCTTATAGTACAACTCGATAATTCACAAGATTCAAATAATCTATTTTCCCTCTAATTTCTTATGAGATTTCATACCACCTTTTAAGTATGAGTTACAACTCTTACTAGCACCACATTTGAACTAAACATTCCCTCTATATCACTCCACATACTCATCCTAACCTTAATCCTAAACCTTAACCCTAATCCGAAACCCTAAATGCCCCGATAACACCTTAACTAGCTCGAACCAAGCCTAACCAAGTAACCACCCTCCACCATGATCCACCACCTTGGCTAGCACCTTGTCACCACCTTGTTAGCTCTCTTTCACCTCCTTGTCACCACCTTGTTAACTTATTCCCTAAGTAAACACCTTGTCACCTTCAAACACCTCACACCCTTCAAACACCTCTCCAAGCTACATACTAGCTTCTAATAGTCACTAGCTATAACCTTGGCCACCACTTATTCCCAACTTGTCTACCACTCTAAGTTTTGGACCCTATATATACACACATACATGCATACCTTCCTAACTTACCATCTAAACTAAATACTACCTTAAATGATGACCTAGCCAAGTCTTAGAAGAGAAGAAAAGAAGGTTTAATCAAGTAGAAGCCAAGGTTTAAGGAAGAACAAGAGGTTCTTGATTTATTTCCAAGTTTTCGACCCATATCAAGTCATTTTTGACCCATTCAAGCTCTAGTAAGTCTTACAATTTGTTCTATAAGCTCTTGTCACATTTTAGATCATATGTATACCTTGTTTTAATCATTTGATCAAGCTAAAACTCTTTTGGAACCTATAAACCTAACCGAGACCTGAATAATCCATTTTGAAACGCTAATATATTTGAACCCTATAAATAAGCTAGTATAAGCTTACTCTAATCCTAATAAGCTCTTATGTACTTTTATAATCCCATGAAATATGCCTTTAAATCCAAAACCTACACGTTTGTTTTTCCTAAAACAAACACACCCTTGAAAACCCTAATAACTTTTTTTTGTAAACCCTATAAGCTATAAGCTATAAGCTGGTCTTATAAGCTATTCTTATAAGCTCCTTTATCATTTTAATAAGCTAAGAATCAAACCCTAAAAGCTAGAACCCATCAGGTTAAAATTTCAAAGCCAAACGCACCTATTTTGAGATTTCGAGCTCATAAGCTCATTTCGTAAGCTATAAGCGCGTAAAAACCAACTTATTTTAGCTTATTATGATAAGCTTTATGCTGAAAAATGATTTAGAGAATAAAGTATATGGAATTTAGACTATAAACGCAAATCATTTTATGCATGAGGGATATATATTGTAAATTTTGAAACTATTTAACTTTCAGGCCAAAAGTGTAATGATCCTAAACTTAAAACCACAAGGACATGTTTTGCCATACTTGAAAGTTAAGGGTTAAATGTTTTAAAATCATATATAAAGGGGTTTAAATTGTAAAATATATACCAAGGGTATATATTGTCATTTTTAAATTCTTAAAGGTATAAAATGTAATATTTTTATATTAATAAAACTATATTTAAACATTATAAGACTCGATTTTATTAAAACCCGACACATTTATCATTCATTCATCGATCGAAACATATAAATCAATTATGTTAAATATTTAACATAATTTATCATCCACTAGCTTTTGAAGAAACTTAAAAAGATAAAATCTTATCATTTAAACTATAATGTATCACGTTACTAGGGAATTTCATGTGAGGGGATTTTTTTTGGGTAGACGTTTTGACGAGTTGCTGGATTTACGATTTAAAGTGTCCTAGCTCCTCAAACGTTTACTACATGACCTCTGGATTATGATAACCCGAACAGTAATACCATATTTTCACAAGTTAATAAACCAAATTAATATTTAAGTTAAACTTTATGAAATAAAGTTTTGAAATATAAAAACTAAGACTTGACATATTACCCCAGGTTGCGTGACGAAACCGTTTATTTCCATTTGAGTCACTTTTGACGTCAATCAGATTTCCCTATTAAGGTGAGTTCATAGTCCTACCTTTATATGTTTTTACAAACCCCGTGGGGAGATACATGCTATAAACCATGAATAAAAGTATTTTCTAACTGTATTCTATCTTGATATGTTATTGCCTAAGTTACCTTTATTGCCAATATCTTTACATCATGAACCATTAATCACTTATGTGTGAACGCGAATATTGTGGATAGATCTATTGGGATTGACGAACCCGTTTGTGTTTACCTGTACATGAGGTAACCAAGTGCACTATATTTGAGAATAATGGGTAACTTTGGTAAGTTACCTTTCCAAGAGGAAATTTGTCCTCAATAATGTCATTGATATGCTTTTCATGTTAACGTGTTGGTGTCATGAGCTTAGTGCAATAATATTGTTTTTCATGATAATTGTATCCGTTGCAATTATTACCATTTACATTAACTTGTATTCAACCATTATATTTCAAACCTGTAGATTTCACTCAACCTCTGTGTTGATCCTTTTAGCATGTTTATCTCAGGTAATTAAGCTAATCTAAGGCACGGAGTGGCATGGACTTGAAGACATCCAAACTTGTTATCATTCAACCTATATGTTTTAAATGTATTTTGGGACCTCCTTTTGTAAAACTCTGATATGTTATTGAATGTTAACTAAATTTTCCAAAACGTCTCTTTTGAGTCGTTTTCTATGATTATGATTGTTGATTCATGAAGTAATATCCCCAATTTAGCTTCCGCTGCTATGTGAATTATCGGGGTGTTATAATAGAGTGTTTTTTTAACCTTGTATACTTTATCAGGAAAGTCTGGATCTTCAAATCCTGGTGGTTGACATACATACACCTCTTCTTTAATATTCCCATAGAGAAAGGCACTTTTTACATCCATTTGATACACCACAAAATCTTTAAATGAAGCATAAGCTAAAAATAGCCTAACTGCTTTAATTCTTGCAACAGGGGCAAAGACTTCATCATAATCAATCCCTTCTTCTTGTGTGTACCCTTGAGCAACCAATCTTGCTTTATTTCTTATCACAATTCCCCTTTCATCCTTTTTATTCTTGAAAACCCATTTAGAGCCTATAACCCTTTTTTCATTTGGTAAATCCACTAAAGTCCAAACTTCTTGTAACTTGAATTGTAGAAGCTCTTCCTGCATAACCTCTATCTAGCTTGGATCCTTTAATGTATGAATTACCTTTTTAGGTTCTTCCTGTGATAAAAAGCAAGCAAACAAGCAGTTTTGAAGGTCTTTATGGTTTGTTCTTTGTTGAATAGTACTAACAAACCCATATTCCTCCAAATTTTTTGACATGTTTCTTGTTTGTGTAGCAGATTGCAAATCTCCAATCACCTGATCAAGATGATGATCTTTATGAATTCTTGTAGTTAGAATAGGACTGACTTGGATTGTTGTATCCAAATTGTTCATGTCAGCCTCTGCACCAACATTTTCATCATCTATTGAGAAGTCAAATATGCTATAATCTTCCAAAGCAAGCATATTTAGATCAAATGGAAGTTCAATGCTTATTTTTCCTCCAACAGTATTAACCTCATTTATGCCAGAAGCATTAACATTGTTAGTGTTGTTAACATTATCTTCCTTCTCTTGATCATTACATTCACTTTCTTTTCTTGGATCTTCATCATCCTTCTTTCCATTATCACTTGAAGGTTTGGATCCATCACCAGGAGAACTATTTGGATCTTAAGAATATGGTGGATCAGCAGTCTATAATGGTAGCAAAATATAATTTTTGACAGGTTCTGTCTCCTTTCTAGCTTGAACTGTATTATCACTAGCTTTTGTACATGTAAAACCATTAGATTGTGTACATGCAACAATTGGCTATGTTGATAAAATATAATGCCTAAAAAACATTACTAATATTTTTTCACATCTTTACGTTTTGATAATCAAAAAATATAAAACGTTCAACGTAAAATTAAACATAAACAAGTAATTAGTAGTAAATTCTCATTTCAACAAATACATCACTCAAAGGTATGAATAAATAAATGCTTAATGCATTTTATGATCAAAGGAAATTTTTATTTAACCTCACACTTTTATAAAATGTTGTAAACATTACAAAACATTTTCTACAATTAAAAGAAATATTTTATTCAAAATAAACATTTTGAAATTCAAATTTTCGGACCTAAAATGGCTAGAAAAGTTCCAGAAAATCCCCCCTGCACAAAAGACAAACTGGGGAGCCCCTAGTCTAGGGCGGCCCCCTTAATTTTAAGGGGACCGCCCACCTATTTAAGGGGACCGCCTATAGGTAGACGCTCCCCCAGAAAGTCCTATAAATACTGGACTATTCCCCACTATTTTCTCACCTTTGTCACTCATTCTTTCGGATCAAAAACAGCCCACACATCTCATTAAAATCCTTTGATCATTAAATCATAAAGTTTTGTTTCCAAGTGATCCAAGCTCAAATCCTCAAATGCAAGAGAAGAATACTTCCTACCATCAAGTGAAGAAGTATTACACATTTGTTGTATTGCCATCTGTTTGCCAATCAATATCACATATTTGTAAATAAACTTGTATATTTGATATTTGTGTGTAGTAAGCTAGATCTTTGGGATCTTATGTAAGTATTAGTTTAATAAGTGGTGACTTACAAGTAGTGTTAGATAGTTGTGATATAAGTAGAGTGGTGAAGTTAAGTTGTGAAGAAGTCGTGAAGTGAGAAGTGTGAACAAGTCGTGAAGTTGTGTTGTGATAGATTGTTCTAGCTAAGATTAGAACTCGACCATAGCTTAGTGTCGTATATCGGTGTAAGCAATGTTGTTGTACCGTATTTCTCCGCCATAAGAGGAGTTGGTTGAATAGTGAAGAAAACTCTCTAGTTTGGTGCTACGGGGAGTGATCGGGCAAAGTAGTTGCTTCGTTACCGAACCATATAAATCCTGCGTTGTGGTTTGATTGTTCTTAACACTTATCTCTTGTTCTCTACCATAACTTTCTCATATCATTTTTATGAATTGTTTTTAGATAAGTATATTGTTCATATTGTGCAAATTGTGAATTCACATAAAAGGTCAATCTAAAATTTTACAAACAAAATTAAAACCTTTAATTAAAAAGCGGTAAAACTATTCACCCCCTTCTAGTTTTCCACAATTGGTATCAGAGCCACGCTAAACAAGAATTTTAAAATAAATTGTATTTTAAAAATTGAATCGATCTATGGAATCGGGAAACATATTAGAATGCAATCATGCAAAGACCAACCACTATTTGAAAGTGATGGCTTATTATTAGGAAAAATAGATCAAACTTATGTGAAATCAAAGATTAGATCTTGGCATGTTATTAACGGATGGTGATTTTCCGCCTATTCAAAATAATCCGAAACGAAAAAGATGCAGTTGTACCTTTTCATAAACAAAATAAGATCCTGAAAAAGAAACATGCAAAATAATAAGCTAAAATTGGTAATTTATAATGGCTTTGCCACTAAAGATACGAAAGAAAATTTATGTGTCAAAACCGAAAGAAATTTGGGATACTTTATTAATCACTCATCAAGGTAATAATTAAGTCAAAGCTAACAAAATAGATCTTCTTGTTCAACAATATGAACAATTTATGATTCCGGAAGAGGAGTCAATAGATAATGCTTTTGCTAAATTTAACACTATTATTACTAGTCTAAAAGTACTTGATGAAGGTTTTTCTAGCAAGAATTGTGTTAGGAAATTTCTTAGGGCACTACATCCAAAATGGCGCGCAAAAGTCACGGCGATTGAAGAATCAAAGAATCTAACAACTCTATCACTTGACGAACTCATTGGAAATTTAAAAGTTTATGAAGAAGTAATTAAGAAAGACTCCGAAACCGTCAAAATCAAAAGAGAACAAAGTAGATCTATTGCCTTGAAAGCTAGAAAGGAATCTAGTGATGATGATAGCTCAACCTCCGATAGTGAAGATGAAGAATACGCCATGGCCGTAAGAAACTTCAAGAAATTCTTCAAAAGACAAGGACGATTCGTAAGACAACCATATGAAGAAAGAAAATCATACCAAAGAAATAAAGACGACAAAAATGGCAAAGGCGAAAGAAAATGTTTCAAGTGTGGAGATCCAAATCATCTCATCGGAGAATGTCCGAAACAATCAAAATATCAAAATCAAAAGGCGTTTGTTGGAGGATCCTGGAGTGATAGCAACGATGATGAAGAAGAAATGACAAAGGTCGAAAGTGTCTTATGGCTTCTAATGAGGTACTTTCCGAAACCGAATACTTTAGTGATGACCAATCATCATTAGACGGAAATGACTTAGATAGTGAATATAGTAGATTATGCAAAATAGGACTAAAAGTCATGACTAAAAATAAAACTTTAAAACAAGCTAAAATAAAACTAGAAAATGAAGCACTAGAATTAAAAGATAAACTATCTAGGTTAGAAAAAGGTAAGGAAGTAAATGAAGAATGTAAAACATGTCAAGATCTTAGGCTTGAAAATGAGATGCTTAGAAAAGAAATATCTAGGCTAAATCAATTTAATGATAGTAGTCATTCACTTAAGAAAATAATAAGTTCTCAAAAACATTCCGGAGACAAATCCGGTTTAGGATTTAATTTTACCAAAGGATCACCTAGCGAAACCAAACAAGTAAATTTTGTAATAGCTCAAGAAGTCGAGTCGAAAGAAAAATTGATAGAATCAAACCCAAACTCAAAACCAAAATTTATACTTTTAAACAATACTAAAATTCTCATTGCAAGTGATGATGAGGTAAAACATTTTTACAAACCTTCCTTAAAACCCGGAGTCGGATTTACTAAACCAACAATGAGGTCTAAAACACCTCATCCGAGAATAAAGGAAAACTCTCATCCTCGTTCCAAAACACCTCAACCTAGGAGAGACCAAGGTAGACCAAATTACTCTAACATTAATCACACAATGTGGAATCATCCACAACACTAACTTTACTCCATGTGGAATATGCCACTGTGCATGTGTTCGAATCAATTGCAAAACATATTCGGAAACAATAACTTCGGATACATGAAACGTTAGGGACCAAATGGCTAAGCCATCACAACCTTTGAAGTAGTGTTGCTCTCTTACAAACATCTTGTCTCCGATTAAGAATTCATGATAATGGTTCACATGAACCCTTATCAATGACATCATGAAACATTAATAAAGAATAAATCTAAAGACAAAGTACGTTCACACTTTTCCTATTCGTAGAATATAGATTATAAGTAAATGTCTATGTGACTATGATGTTGTAGTGAAATTAGTTCTTAGAAAATAATGTAGTCTCTAGAAATACCATTTGTTGGTTTTCTAGCTTTGAAGAGATTAGTTCATTATGAACTATTCTTTCGTGTAGATTATTATTATACGTCTACAAAATGGAAATCTTCTATGACCACATAGCAAACTCACGTAGACGAAGAAGAGCAAGCTAATGGTTAACAATTAACATAGAAATAGGATTAGTCGCATGAAGATCATAGACACACTATGATGAAACAAACTCCCTTCGACCTCGACGATCGCCTCGGATCCGTGTCAACCATCATCCACGTCTATCGGAATCAACTTGTTGAAATTTTCAACTACGTCTTATTATTTCATTATCTTCTCTATCTATTCTCGTCTCATCTCAATCGAAATATACTAAATGTCTTCTTAAAGAAATTAAATCCCTCCTATCTTGCAAGAAATTTCATCTCTAAATCACCTCTCGAATTGACTCTAATATCTCGTCTGACATAGACAAAGAACTTTTAATATAAACAAAGGTCAAATAAGTAATTGTCAATAATCATTCTCACAAAAACTGGCCAAAAATCGAAGAATTTTTTTTTCTCAGAGGGCGGCCCCCTTAAAATTAAGGGGACCGGCCGTGTAAAATGGGCGGCCCCCTTAATTGGAAAAACAAACACCCCCTTTCTGTCGAAATTATATACCCAAACCCTTCATTTTTTTATTCTCCTTCTTCTCCTACCCACTGTGAACGGTAACACCAAGCCAAAAACCATCAAGAAAATTTTAAAAAAAAAAAAAAAACAGACCAATCTTCAAATCGCCTAAATTAACCAAAATTCGCAAGGGGCTTCGCTAACAAACAATCACAACATCTAATGTAAACTTTCCATCATTCTTTTCATATGATTTCATCCAATTTGCTCCTAATCAAAATATGGTGTTCATTTATTTATTTTTATGACTGTTTTAGAATATACTAGAAACTCAATAACTATAAAAAAAACAATGATTCTCGATTCATAAGATCAATACATTCATAAGAATTGAGTCACAAAATTTTTTCTTGGTTCGAAAATTTTATAAACATATATACATATTTTTCATTTTTTTTTGAAACAAAGTTTATACATTATTGATTCATGTCAAAAACACGTTAAAACAATTATACATTGCCCATCAAAACGTACATTCCTAAATATATACTTTTCGAATCAATAGATAATATGTTATAAAAAATAAAGGGGTGTTTGGTTCGTTTCTTAGGAACAATTTTTAGAGTCGAAATGACCATCACTATAGCTTTGTCACGTATATAACACTTAACGAACTTGTATAAAGTCTCAAATAATATAATTCCATATATAATGAACATTTTTAATGAATGGCATAAAATAAATAAGGCGTTTGGTAATGCTTTAGACAAATTCTAGTCAAAACAAACAATATTTAACTCTTGTCAAGTCTTGAATAACAAACTTATACTTGTCAAACAAAATATACACTTAATACATAATTTTTTGACATGCTTAGACAAATTTTATATTGATAAGGGAGTGTTTGGGTTATTGTCTTGATATTGAAATATATAACTAATATATATTCTTCGACATCCCTAGATAATTCAAAAATAATAAAGTAACATATGGATCACTTATTAGGTTTTTACTTTTAAAGTCGAAGTAATTCTTGTCCCACATTTGTCATTTTTCAAAACTTATTTTCCTTAATATATTTTTTTGTAAATTTTATGTTGGTTGATTACTTGGTTTAGTTGAACCAAACCGAAAGCTACTACAACTGATATATCCATCACTAAAACCTACATACCAAAAGTATCCAAAATTCCCGGCATCACCCTACCATTGCCTAATTTTTTACAAACCTATTGAAAACCGCAACATTCACGAAGGTCCGTGTTGTTGATCAAGCTTACTACACATCCAACAAACATCGAGCGTCCTCTTACTAATATTTTGTTTTCATGTTACTCTTTCCAAATCAACGAACCGATTGTTCCAAGATTTATTCTAGACTTCTATAGCCAAGTCACGGTACAAACCGATGAATATGGTTATCTTGTTATCTCCTTTATGATTCAACACGAATTCATAACTCTTACTCTCGCTCAATTTGGTCAAATTCTCAAAATTCCATACAATGGTCAAGCCGTTTTTACAAACTAATGAACCTGCATCTCTTAGAGTCTCTATCGAGAAACCGAGGGACCATATTGCACCGATCTTCCGACTCCCGACGACATTCGTCGACTTCTTGAATTGGAACGTGTCATGGTAGACCGTACCATTAAAAGTCAAATGGTCTCTCTCAATCCAAATCAAATTCTCACCAAAGAATTAAGCCCCACATGAGGCATATGTAAAAGCTCATTAGAGAACAATGTGGATCATACTAGAGGACATCGAGACATCTTCCCGCTTGTCTTAACTCACATGTTGTATTGTGTTGTTTCTGAAGAACAATACAATCTTGCTTATTTTTTCGTCAAAAGAATCCAAGAGCTTAGATAAACTCCAACCGCTTATCTTCCTATGGCATGTTCTTAATTCGTCCTTTATCGACACGTCATGGTAAAACATATCCTCATCTTAAAATGCATTTATGACATGGTTGATCGAGTCCATGCGTCCTCTTGCCCTAAAACAAACTCGACGACCTCGAAGTGATCGTGGCAAGGCACGTCATTCCGTATATGATGATGTTGATAATGTCCAAACTTCTCGTGCAAGTACTCCATCTCCTACTACCTACCTTAACTCTCTTATGAACCTCTCAACTTACCAAACTACCAAAAGCCTTTCCCTTCCAAACAAACTGAGAAACTCTCTTTAGAACGACAAACTGTCCTTGCAAACCAAACAGCAAAAAATACATAAGGGATCGCGGAAGGCTTCAAATCATTTGAAAAGCACTAAAAGGAGTGTTTAACAAGAAGAAGAAATGAAGACATAGGATTGAAGTGAGCTAGATGGCTAAGTGTAGTTTAAGATAATTTTTAACTCCATTATGTGTATGTTATTAACAACTTGTGTGGTGATCATCCGATGTATTCGGAAAGAAATATGTGTGGTATTTTTAGTAACTTGTTTGCTATGATACTTAAACATTGGTGTTTTATTAATCACCTAGTTGTGCCACTTTGTTTCATAATTTAATATGTTTATTACATGTTATATGATTAAATACACTCATAAAACTCAATAGGGCTTGCTGCAAATAAACCACCAAAACAGAAATACTCTCACAAAAAATCTGAGAAAAATTATTTTTCTGTGAAAAATGGAACCAACAGAGGGCGGCCCCTTAATTCAACACGGGCGGCCCCCTTAATTTTAAGGGGACCGCCCTAGTATTTCACGGGTAAAACAGTATTTTTCTGCTTTTTGACCCTCTTTTACCTAGTCTTAGTTATCTTTGCCCAGAATGCCTAACAGAACTAACTATTACTACCAGACTTAACTGTTATACTACCAGTATTAAGTCTGTTACAATCTATTTCCCAACACAAATGATCATCTCCAATACACCATTCTCTTCATCATTCATCAACTATTATCAACATCCATGGCATCCACTAGAGCCTCCATTTCCAAAGCCTCCAAGAAACCAAAAATCAACATCATTCCACTAAAACAATTGTTTGTGGATTTAACCCATGATGACACAAAAACTTCATCACCCACACTTCAACTATCATCACCTAGTGCTCCTAATGCATCCTCCAAAACACCATCAACCAAAGATACTTCCTCATCCTCAATTGACTACATACCCAAATCACCAACCTCATAAACATCACTTTCACCCAATGGTTACTTGAACTCACCAACATCTCCTCCTTCAAGAGTTTCTCCACCACCTCTACCTTAAGAAAATGCATCAATAGACATCACTCTCACCCTTTCACCAATCACCCCACTTGATGTGTAACAACCCCAAAAATATGTCGCAGCAGAAATATGTCTGGGGGCGTTACTTCACAATACAACATCACAAGATACAAGAGAACGACCTCTAAATGTGTCGTTTGAAAAGTAGTCTCATTGATTTTCTAGAAATTGATATAAGACTTGTCCTATAATTGCATCATAATGAAAAGCTTGAAAATGATACAACGAGATTTGATCATTTGCATGTATGTAGAAATCCAAGAATGAAATCTTGTCAAATTTAGACTCCAGTGCACATCAAGTAAGCCAAGCATCTAATTCACCTGAGAAAAACATGCTTAAAAGGGTCAACATAAAGTTGGTGAGTTCATAGGTTTTTGTAAGTATAAATGTTGAACCAAAGTTCTGTAAAGCGGGTATGACCGTTTCAATCCTTAAATGTTCTTCCAAAATGTATGTATGATTGTTAGAAATCAAAGAGTTGTAAAATATGCATGACCATTTTAATCCCCAAATAGTCACAAAATGTACGTATGAAAATTTAACTGCAATTGTCTAAAGTATGTATTGCCACTTTATTCAAAGCAATGTAAATATTCCTATGTGTTTAAAACAAAGATTACAATTACTCTAAGTTCATGGAACCGATTTACTATGTACCCATCATAGGTGTCCCCTCTAAAAACACTCGGGCAGTAATGAAAACCATATGTACCCATTATAGGTGTCTCTTCTAAGAAAACTCGGGCAGTAATGAATATGTACCCCTCGCAGGTGTCCCCTCCAAGAACACCCAAGAAATAATGAATATGTACCGCTCGCATGTGTCCCCTCCAAGAACCCTCGGGCAGTAATGAATATGTACCACTCGTAGGTGTCCCCTCCAAGAACCCTCGGGAACTAATGAATATGTATCCCTCGCAGGTGTCCCCTCCAAGAACACCCAGGCAATAATAAATGTGTACCCCTCACAGGTGTCCCCTCCAAGAACACCCGAGAAATAATGACTATGTACCCCTCACAGGTGTCCCTTCCAAGAACACCCGGACATTTACTTGTAGTTATCAGTTCAATTTGCTTAAGCTAATTCGTAATCATTTTAGAAATAAAGTATGTATTTGAGACCAAAAATAAAGTCAAATAATGTAT
>BQNB010109449.1:0-22751 GCA_026074375.1 Tanacetum coccineum
TTAAGATACAAGTGTAATTGATCACTAATATCTAATTTACTTATTCTAGTAACAGGATCATGAACATCATCATCATGATCAAAATTAATAGGAGAATTATGCTCAGAATTATGAACAGACATGATGACAATCAAGAAATCAAACAGACAGATAAAAACAAACAATAAAAAAGGAAGAAAGAAGTTCCCAGGGTTTCACACCACTCAAGGTGGCAGATCAAGGGCATACAAACTCAATTAACACTAATATGAGAGAGATAAAGAGGTGTTACAGAGCTTTTGAATGATATGCAGCGAAAAGCAATACCAAATCGACTTTCTTCTTGATTCACTTAGTCAAAAAGGCTAGCGGATTAATCAGTAATGAATCACACCCAATCACCAAGATCCACAAAACCCTAATTCCTCAAATCAAACCCAGAACTTCCAAAAACCAACAATTAAGCAATCTTAATCACCAATCAATCAACCAGAGAGAGTAGAATCACAAGATCCATGAAACCCTAATTTTTCAAAATTAGGTTTTTTTTGAAATTAACAATAGATCTGTACAATTAAACCACAAATCTAACAAGAAAACAGTTTTAATTGAAAACTGATTAACTATTTTAGAAAAAACCCCAAATTTTAAAAAACCTTGATTAAATTTTTTTTCTTTAAAAAATGATTTCAGAGCAACCTGGCTCTTATACCATGAAGAAATTATGAATCTTATTTATAAAAACTACTCAAATCTAAATTTGAGTAACAATAATTACACAGAAAACTGATCTCAATCAGAAGAACAACCAATACAAACAATCCACCACTGCTATTTAGGTATGGATCAATAATCTAGAATGATTATTGTTCTATTACAACTATAAAACTAACAAGATCAAGATGATCAAAAACAACCAGGGCTTACAATATGAGAGGGAGAGGAACGTTTAGAGAGAGAGAGAGATTGTATATAAAAGTTAAGAATTAGGGGAAGACTCCAACTTTTATAGCTTTGACCCAAAACTGACTTAACACTTCACCAACATTACGGGAACAGACCTCCATCTTCCACACTCTTGCCATATATCTAAAAAACCTTTATCTACTAAATCTAAAAAACAAATTTGACATAATTAGTCCCTGAACTATTTTACCAGGTAAGAAGAGGTATTTTAACATCATTTTAACAAACCCACATCTGGTCTATCATAGTATAAAGCATGCAGGTTCTTAAAAGGACTAAGGATACTTTATTTTATTCCTACTAAATTCAAAAGAGAGCCAGCTAATAAATCTAAAAGATAGCAATGGTTTCACCTATTCCATGTGAAGAGGAACACTATACACATGTGATATAACACACTGTGGAAAAGCAAAGAACAATGACTGATGACTGTAACAACCAGGGCACAAAAAAGGTAAAAAAGGTTAAGTCACCAGTAACAGTGGTACGATGATACTCAAACTGATAGCCACTTTGTTCAAAATCAACCATGCAATCCATTTAGAACCTAGCAGCAAAACAAGTAACCCAAAATCTAACAACTACCATAACAAATGCAAAATAACTAAGCAGCCAGCCATCCAAGCTATGAGATGATGACCAAGGCCACCTTGGCTTCCAAAAAGTCTAGCAAAAAAAAGTCCCATGGAAACACGCAAGAAATGGTCTCAAAGACTCCTGATTGTGACATATTAGGCAATAGATAACAACAACCGGCTGTCAAGTAAATCTTAGTGCAAACAAATGAGAAAACAGCAAGCACCGGAAAAGCACATTTTAATTTGATATAATGTAAGTACTTCCAACAACAGCGTTGACTGGAGAGGAGCAGAAAGTCTGGAAGAACTTTACAAGGATGAATATAAAAGTTGTATGTATTAGTTATTCCTTCCTTTTTTTCTCTTCTCATCCATAAAGACCTATGTCCATGATTCTGCACAGACATATACATGTTTGTGGTGCATACATATTTCATCACATATTTCATGTGTGTGGCAGGAAGTACGTCCATGTGTATCTTTTCCGATGGAGAAATATTTGATTCGAGTTAAGGAGACTGATCCTATTGTTAATTTAATTGTTGGTTTTGCCGTTGACGCCTTCAATGATTTTTACCACAAAGTATGGTTTTATGCCTGCTTTCAATTTTTAATACTCTCTCCATTTTTAATTGTTTTGCTTACATGTAAACAAATTCTATCTTGTCAGTATGTTAAAGAGCACATAAGCAGGAATATCACCCAGGCTATACCTCTGGTGTGCGAATACTATAAATTGACCTCGAAAAATTGCTTCTACGTGACACTAGATGCAATCGAGCAAGGGAAACCTAGGCTGTATATGGCCGCAGTCGAATGTGATCGTGGTAGCTGTGCAAGAACAGTCTGCGAGTTTGCTCTTACGAATCATAAAACAAAGTGTATGTTAATAAATGGAGTATCTCATGTCTTGACATATTCTCTTTTTTGCTTTATAATAGACAATGACGTATAGGCAGTAGTTTTTTCTCTTAAAATGTTGAAACAGTTAGAGGTGATATATTTTGGCCAACTCATATAAAAGTCGTTTGGTTTTGGTTAGAGATCTCATATCCAACGGACCATGGAGTTATTTTTATAACCTAGCCAAAGTTGAGTCGGGTCAAAGGGATATGTTAATTGTACTGCGTAGTATTAAAGTAAGTCTGTCACCTAATTACTCCCATAAACTATTAGCATTTTTTACGTTATGTAAGCTGCATAAATCATAACTTTCTATTTTGTTTCGTGCTTGTTGGATAAATAAGATGTTACTCTTACTAAAACTTGCTCACAAAATATTTCTAAAAAGTATGAAATAACTCTTGGTTATTTGGAAAACAACGGCACTTAAAATACTTGTTAAAAACTTGATAAAACTTTATTTATTTGCTGTAGGAGCTGGTACATCTTTCACTTCATTTCTACTAGCTTATATAGGCACCTTTGCATGGCCATGAACAATGTAAAACTATTGAAAACACATGCTTGTAAAAGATCGTATGTCATGCTACCGACTCAATATCTTTGCTTGCTTTTCACATGTTACCTAACTTGTTTTGTAGAAGTAAGTCTTCACTTTTCTTCACCGTGAAAAACATGTCTAAAATATCTTCAAACTATTCTTTTCCCATGCTTAATAGTTGAGCTTGTCTTTTTTTCCTTTATTTTTTTCTTCTTTATTGCAAAAACACATTAGTTTATATTCTCCCCATAATGTGTTTTGGCTGAACTCCCAACTTTCGTCTGAGCTCTTAAAACTTTCCTCGTGGAAGTGCTTTTGTGAAAATGTCTGCTATTTGATCATTCGTTTCACAAAATTCGAGTTGTACCTCTCCGTCTTCAATTGCTTCTCTGATAAAATGATGTTTCAAAGCGATATGCTTTGTGCGGCTATGATAAACCGGGTTCTTTGCAATTGCTATTGCTGACATGCTATCACAAAAAATTATTGTAGGCTTCAATTGCTTTTCTTCAATGTCTTTAAAAATTCTTCGTAACCAAATTGCTTGTGATGTGGCTAGAGCTGCTGCAACGTACTCCGCCTCTACTAATGATTGTGCTACTGTTTGCTGCTTATTTGAGCACCAACTAAACACACCTGAACCAAGTGAAAAAATATATCTGGATGTACTTTTCATGTCATCTGTACATCCTCCCCAGTTACTATCACAAAAACCATGCAAATTTATATTTGCATTTTTCACATACTTTATTCCAAAATCTTTAGTACCTTGCAAATATCTTAAAATTCTTTTACCGACTCCCATATGAATCTGACTAGGATTGTGCATGAACCTTGAGAGTAAACTTGCGGCAAACATGATGTCGGGCCTTGTTGCTGTGAGGTATAACAATTTCCCCATGAGACTTCGGTAAAGTGTAGCATCCACTTTACTTGAATCGTCTTCTTTCATGAGATTTTCATTGACAACCAAAGGAGTGTCCTTCGGTTTACATTCTGACATATCAAAAATCTTCAAAATCTTCTCGACTTACTTTTCTTGATCAATAAATACAGCCTCCATCGTCTTGTATTTTTTCTTGTCTTCCAAGAAATAAAGATTTGAAGACCTAATCACTCATCTTGTATTTTTGCGTCTCAGAAAGAATCTTCAATCATTATTTTTGTTATTTCCTTCCGTGAAACACAAGTCATCGACATAGAGCGCACAATTTAATATACACTTGTGCCTTGGATTTTTAAACATAGCTAGGTGGCTCGTCGTGTCTTTTGATCATAACCTTTTTCTTACAAATAACCATCGACTGGATTATACCACGCTCGCGGTGCATGCTTGAGCCGTAAAAATAGCTTCTTCCTACGCTCGCGGTGCTTGCTTGAGCCCGTAAAGAGCTTTCTTCAACTTGTAAACTTTTTCTTCTTTTCCTTCAACCTCGAATCCTTGAGGTTGATTCACATAAACTTCTTCTTTGAGTTCTCCATTCAGAAATGATGACTTGACATCCAGTTGGTATAGTAACCAACCTATCTGGCCTGCTAGTGAGATGATTGCTCGGACTGTATCCATTCGAGCAACTGGAGCAAATGTCTCATCGTAGTCAATTCTAGGCTGTTGTGAGTAACCTTTTACGACTAGTCTCGCCTTGTTTCTTTGAACGAAACCATATGCATTGGATTTGACTTTGTAGACCCATTTGACACCAATAACGTCTTTGTCTGAAGGTCTATCTGTGAGTTCCCATGTGTTGTTCTTTTCGATAACCTGAATTTCATCCTCCATCGCTTTCTTCCATGATTCCTCTCTAATTGCTTCTTCAAAACAATCTGGTTCTACATGACAAAAACTAGCGTTGTATATTTCTGTCAGTGAACGAAACTTTCTTGGTGGTGGACTTTGAGATTCTTCATCAGGTTCTTCGCTAGCTACTTCGTCATGTGATGGTTGATTTTCATCACTTTCCACATGTGCTTCATCCTGCATATTGTTAGTGGGAAAACTTGTTCCTTCCTTTTTTTCTTCTTCCCAATTCAAGGAAGAATTTTCATCAAAAATTACATCTCGACTAACTATTACATTTTTGTTTTTAGGCTATACAATCTATAAGCTTTTGACTTGCTACTATAGCCTACAAAAATACACTTTTCACTTGTCTCGTCTAATTTATATATTTTTTGCTTTGGTATTTGAGAATAACAAACACGCCCAAAAACATTAAGATGTCTTACCGAAGGTTTTCTTCCATTCCACGCTTCAAGTGGAGTCTTGTTATCAAGGGCTTTTGTTGGACTTCGGTTCAGCAAATATATTGCCATGTAAACTGCTTCTGCCCAAAAACTTTTTGGTAAACCTTTCTCGTGCATCATTGATTTCGCCATTTCTACAACAGTCTGATTCTTTCTCTCAACTACACTATTTTGTTGAGGTGTGTATCGAGTTGTGAGCTGCCTATGCATGCCTTCATCCTCACAAAACTTGTCAAACTCTTTTGAGTTTTATTCTTTTCCTTGATCACTTCTCAAAATTTTAATAAAACTCCCCGTTTGTTTTTTGACAAAATTTTTAAACTTTTTGAAAATTCCAAAAACTTGAGATTTTTCTTTCATGAAATAAACCCATGTCATTCTACTAAAATCGTCAATAAATAGAATGAAATAGAGATTATTACCATGAGATGGATTCCTCATCGGACCACAAAGATCGGTGTGTACTAGCTCGAGTATTTCCTTGGCTCTCCAAGCGACTCCTTTCGGAAATGGTTTCCGATGATGCTTTTCGAGCGCACACCCTTCACAAACTCCTTCAATCTCGTGAATTTGCGGCAAACCTCCAACCATATTTTTCTGGTGGAGTAAATTTAGACTTTGGAAATTAAGATATCCACGTCTCCTGTGCCATAACAAAGCCTCATATGTGGTTGTGGCTTTCAACGCAGTGTGTTCTCCATATCTGAATGTGATCGAAAAACTTCTGTTCCGCCCCATTATTATCTTCTCCATCAACTCTTTATTTCTTCCTTTGTTATAAATACTGCAACCTTTTCCGTCAAAAATAACAGAGTATCCGTGCTCTACAAGTTGACCGACACTAAGCAAATTTTGTGTAAGGTTAGGAACTAGTGAAACATCATTGATATATTTGATACTTGTTTTCGTCTTGACCGGGATCTTGCCTTTTCCTTTCACTTGTACAATTGTTCTGTTTCCCATTTTTACTTGAGAATTTCATGCAGTGTCAATATCGACCAAAATAATTTCATCGCCCATCATTTGGTTACTACAACCACTATCAAGAAACCATGTGTCACTTCTTTCAACGTTAGCTGAGTGACAAAAGAAAACATTTCCATCTTCTTGTTTTTCTTCTAAAAAATTTGCCTGTTGTTGGTTCTTTTGACAACAAAATTTTTCGAAATGACCAAATTGATCACAGTTAGTGTACTTATACTTTCCTTTGTGCCAACAATCTTTTTCTTCGTGATTGTCTTTCTTGAAAATGGAACACTTGTAAGAGTGTCCATCACCAAATGATCTTTTATCAGAATTACCTCGACCTATGCCATAACTTTGTTCACGTCCACGGCCTCTAAAATTTCTTCCTTCGTGGCCACCTCAGGATGAACTCCCTCCTCCAAAATTTGGTTGTGGTTTTTTGTCACCTTGCAAGCTAGATTGGAATGCACTCTCGATCGCCTTGTCAGAGTGACATGTCGCCCGCTGCTCATATTAAATCTTTGGTGTTTTCAATGACTGCTATGATTGGATCAAATTTTTTGGGAATAGTGATGAGGATTTTCTCAAAAATTCTTTGTCCTTCAATTTCATCGCCATAACTTTTCATCTGATTAATCAAATCGGTTAATCTAGATGAATAGTCATTTAGTGACTCATTTTCTTTCATCTTTGTGTTCTCGTAATCTTGTTTGAGAGTTTGTAGTTTAATAGCTCTCACTTTGACGTCTCCCTGAAACTCTTGCTTGAGCACCTCCCAAGCTTCTTTGGCCTTTTTAGACGCATTATCTTTGGGAAGATTGACAGCGTGACTCCCCGTTGAATCATACTTAAAACAGCTGCATTTCGGCTTCTCTTCTGCTTCAAATATTTTATTTGTTCCTCAGTTAATTTTTGTGTATCATCGGGTTCTTCAAATGTGTTTTTGACATCGTGAAACACATCTAAAGAATCAAACAAAGTCTCCATTTTGACACACCAATAATCATAATTTTCACCATCGAAAATTGGAACGACAACATGACTTAAATCGAAACCTTGTCGTCAAATGATAAGAACTCGTTTAACCCAAATGGATTCGAACAAGCTCTGATACCAATTTTTGTTGGATAAATGAGATGTTACTCTCACTAAAACTTGCTCACAAAATATTTCTACAAAGTATGAAATAACTCTTGGTTATTTGGAAAACAATGGCACTCAAAATACTTGTTAAAAACTTGATAAAACTTTATTTGTTTGTTGTAGGAGCTGGTACATCTTTCACTTCATTTCTACTAGCTTATATAGGCACCTTTGCATGGCCATGAACAATGTAAAACTATTGAAAACACACGCTAGTCAAAGATCGTATGTCATGCTACCGACTCAATATCTTTACTTGCTTTTCACATGTTACCTGACTTGTTTCGTAGAAGTAAATCTTCACTTTTCTTCACCACGAAAAACATGTCTAAAATATCTTCAAACTATTCTTTTCTCATGCTTAATACTTGATCTCGTCTCTTTTTCGTTATTTTTTTCTCCTTTATTGCAAAAACACATTAGTTTACAGTGCTCATTAATGCCTTATCTTTCATGCAGGAGAGACGGTACCGTCTTTCATTTATTTCTGCATTTTCTTTTATTTGGATTCCTGTTCCTAAATGCCTCTTCTTTCATGCAGCGAAGAGATCCTATGTCACACCCCGTCATAGGCGGAAACACGAAAGTGCAACGAAATGATCAATCACAACAGAAGATACAAAATAGAGAAAACTAAAATGCATAAATGAAAAGTGTCATGATGACCATCCACCTCAATATAACCTTGAGTGATGTCCCAAATCAAGAACACATCACATAGTCGCCAATTATTACAAACTTAAGCCCACACAGGGGTCCATAAAATCTTATCTCGATCCTCAAGAAAACCAAATCCAAAGCGTACATCAAATGCAAGACTTTTCAAACAAGATTCCTACGTGATTCTCTAAAGTCTGCTACAAGCACCATACTCTAACGATCATTAACTTCACCTGAAAATGATACTCGAAAATGTCAACAATAATGTTGGTGAGCTCGTAGGTTTTGACTCAAAACCCAGTCGTTGTGCCAATATTTCATATAGTTGGACAATTGTGCTATATAACAGTGAATATATGCATACCAACCCATGACTTAGCATCCCCGCTAATTATGTACCAAGACCTAGCATCCCTACTAGTCTTATCACCAGCGCGTACCAACGCTCTTAGGGTCGCAACCCCGATGAAATACCACACCTAAAGCCTACCAGCTGGAGCAAATTAGGGTGAAGCACCACAACCCTTGCCATGCCAAACACAGTACATGCAAGTAAGATCACATTACACATATTCACATAGCAGTCATGAGCACATAAATTGTCCCAAAAATAAAACTACGTTTCGCACAGTTCAGAAAACAGTTCAAAACACATTTGAGTATCATTTTCCCCCCAACAGAAAGACAGTAAAGAGTGGGGCTACGAGAACTCACCTCAAGCAAACTGTCTCCACAGAAATCTCAATATCACACAAGCAAATGCAATGACGTCCGCACACGACCTAGTCTAGTTAATGTCCCATTTTAAATCATTCATTTCCAAAACAGTTTTCAAGTATGATGCATAGAGGTTAGACGCTCGTTGTACGGTCATCTTAAACGTTTTAGTGGTGTGATGGTTGACGACATGACTCCATAACACCATATCAAACTCATATCTGAGTACAATATACTTATACTTATACTATTTAGTGAAATAGATAAGTGATATAAGAAAATATTTATAATATATAATCATAAATATATTTTGATAATTCCATTCGGTACACTTAGTTACCATAAATACATTATTTATATTATACGAAGTGAAGCGATTATGTTTGTTAATCATTCTGGAAAAGTTTCAAGGAAAATTATATTTTTCGTCTTTTAGTCGATTTATTAAAATAATAAAATAATAATATTTTATTAAAAAAATAAAATTTACGTTTTAAGTAAAATTCTAAGTATAGACTTTTTATAAAAATTTCGGCTTGACCCGTACGTTTATATGACATTTCCCAAGGTTATCAAACAGTATTTTTCAACAAATTTCAACATTTGGACACTTTCCGAACCAATTTCCAAAGATCACATTTCACAACGTTTACCAAAATTCTTTCTCAAACTGACTTTCAATATAACTTCACATGTACATTTCACTTCCCAAAAGCTCGTCAAAACTCCCAAAATGACTAATTAACGCTTATTGGGCTTTAAGGCCCAATAAGGATCCATTATACTTTTTATGTATCCAACATACGTTCTAAGTCCAAAACTAAGGACCAATAGCATATATAAGCTCATATCAATAAGTAATAAAGTAATCCGGACTACAATAAGCCATAAATAAGCAATCAATAAGCCGTGGCTTATTGGGCCGTGATCCCATAAGCTCTAAAATCTAATTATTAAGCTTAAAAATAAGCTAATAACTTACGTATTGCATTTGGTTTCACCATAAGCTATTATATTAGTCCACAAAAATATGACATACTAGGATAATAACCAAAAATACCCTTCTTGTATTTCCTTTAGTTGTCGTGGGCTTATAAGCCCAAAATAAGCTTATTCGAACACAACAAACACGCCAAAATAAGCTACATAGTAAATATATGTTTTTCAACCATCACGACCACAATATCAAAACTAACAAAACCTTATGTTTCTTTTATTCCATTCGAACCAAAAACGCACCCTAAATATCCATTTGTAAACTTTTCGCTTTCGATTTTTAACGATCGGGCCGTACAACTAACATCTATGCATCACTAGCAACCCAAAAGTACAAGTTAAAAATAAATTTGAAAGACTTACAAAAATGGTCTTCAAAATAAATTTTGACGTGAACCAGACAACCCAAACGTTGTTTTAATGACTACCCGGATACTAGAATCAACCGAAAATATCACCAATCTTCATGTTTTTGATCAAAGTTTGAAAAATAATAGTGTGTATGTGTTCTAGGTGTTTGGACGAAAACAAGAGAGAAAGAGAGAGGTGTGTGTTTTTTTTATTCAAAATGCATGTACAATGTGTGTTCTAGGGCAAGACAATTCATATGTACCAAGGTTGGGACCCTTGGTGCTAAAAATAAGCCATCTTGTCTCCCACCTTGTCCTATAGCCGGCTAGGGGATCCTAGGGGCTCGGGTGTTATCGTTTTCGTGTCAGAATCACTTAAAAGCTCGTAAAACTTGACCGTAAAATATTCCCCAAAGTTACTTAGCATTTTTATTCACTTTAAAAATGTTTTTCGAATAACTTAGAGTATTTTCTTGCCATATTTCCATATAAGACCTCCCAAAAACTCATTTGGACATTAACGGACGTGTCAGGACTCGTTTTTTGGCATTTCTCAAAAATTCACGGGTCAACCACCCAAAACTTACGTAGCATAATAGTATCCTCCAATAAGGCTTTCTATATACAATAAACCATAAAATGCTTCATATCTCATAAATTCACCACCGTCTATTCGGTACAATATTCTAAATAACTGACAAACGTCAAATAGTCGAAGGACTAAATTAGAATATTTAAAACACGAAAAGGGCAAGGCTTACATTTAACCCCCCTTAAAAGAATTTTGCCTCAGAAATTCAACCACTATCAGCACTAAATAGATGCGGATACTTAAGCTTCATCTGATCTTCATGTTCCCACGTAAATTCAGGACTACATCTCGAATTCCACCAATCCTTGACGATGGCAATTCTATTCCGCTTCAACTTCTTAAACTCTCTTTCCAAAATTTCTATAGGCTCTTCCACAAAGTTTAACTTGGCATCTACTTGGATCTCATCCAAAGGCACTTGCAGTATTGGATCAGCCAAACACTTCTTAAGGTTCGACACGTGGAACGTGTCATGAACACCATCCAACTCCTCAGGCAAATCTAACCTGTAAGCTACGGGGCATACTTTCTCTATGATCTCAAAAGGTCCAATAAACATAGGTGCTATTTTACCCTTCTTCCCAAAGCGTACCACACCTTTCCTAGGCGACACTTTGAGCAAGACATAATCACCTACACTAAACTCTAGAGGCTTCGTCCTCTTATCAGCATAACATTTTTGATGATCACGCACAACCTTAAGTCTATCCTTAATCTGCGAGATCTTCTTAGTGGTTTCTTGCACTAATTTAAGTCATATCAAATGTCCCTCTCCAACTTCAGCCTACATAATCAGAGAATGACACATCCTACCATACTAAGCCTCAAACGGCGCACACTCACACTAGAATGATAACTATTATTATACGAAAACTCAACCAATGGAAGATGAACATCCTAACTTCCCTTGAAGTCCAGGACGCACGCTCTAAGCATGTCTTCCAAGGTCTGAATTGTACGCTCACTCTGACTGTCGGTCTGAGGGTGGTAAGTCGTACTCATGTCTAACCGGGTTCCTAATGCCTCTTGCATTGACTGCCAAAACCTCAACGTGAACCGACTATCAGGATCAGATATGATCGAGATCGGTACACCATGCCTAGCAACAATCTCATTCAGGTACAACCTAGCAAATCTATCCATCTTATAATCCTCACGCATAGGTAGAAAATGAGCAGACTTAGTCAATCGGTCCACAATGACCCAGATTGTATCATGCCCACTACTAGTCTGAGGCAACTTAGTCACGAAATCCATTGCTATCTCTTCCCATTTCCATTCGGGAATCTTAGGTTGCTGTAGCAAGCAGATGGCCTCTGATGCTCTGCCTTTAACCTTCAAACAGTTCAAAACACTTACTCACATACAACGCTATGTCTTCTTTCATACCTGTCCCACTAATACCTATCTCTAAGGTCATAATACATCTTATCAGCTCCTGGGTATATAGAGTACTTTGACTTATAGGCCTCATCCATTATCAAGGTTCTCATATCACCCTTTAAAGGAACCTATATTCAATCCATGTAGTATAATGTTCCATCATTCCTAAGTTCAATCATCTCATCTATACCTCTCTGTAATCCTGCAGACTCATCAGACGCCTCCTTCTGAGCCGCTAGTATCTTATCCTTGATACTCGACTAAAGGGTCATATTCATGGCTCGAACTCTCTTAGGTTTCACTCTCTCATTTCTACTTAGCGCATCAGCTACTACATTTTCCTTACCAGGATGGTAGCGAATTTCACAGTCATAATCACTAAAAAGCTCTAATCAGCGACGTTGTCACATATTCAACTCTTTCTGACTAAAGATGTACTGGAGACTCTTATGATCTGTATATATGACACTCTTTGTCCCATACAAGTAATGTCTCCAGATCTTAAGGGCAAACACAATCGTACCCAGTTCCAAATCATGGGTGATGTAATTTTTCTCATGGATTTTCAATTGCTTAGATGCATAAGCTATCACCTTACCTCTTTGCATCAACACACAACCTAATCCTAATCCGGACGCATCACAATATACTACAAAATCTTTTGGTCCATCGGGGAGAGCTATAACAGGTGCATTACACAACTTATCCTTTAAAGTTTGAAACGCATTCTCCTGCTCCTCACCCCAATCAAAGGTCTTACTTTTCTGAGTCAAGACAGTAAGTGGTTTAGCTATCTTAGAAAAGTTCTCAATGAATCTACGGTAAAATTCCTGCCAATCCTAAGAATGAACGGACTTCAGTCAGAGTTTTAGGGGCTTCCCAATTCTTAAAGGCCTCAATCTTACTAGGGTCTACATGAATTCCATCACCACTAATCACATGCCCAAGAAACTGTACTTCCAGCAACCAGAATTCACACTTAGAAAACTTTGCATACAATCTCTCCTTCTTGAGCAGTTCTAATACCAATCCTAAATGCTCTTCATGCTCCTCCTGAGTCTTAGAGTAAATCAAGATATCATCAATGAACACTATCACAAACTTGTCTAGATACGATCTACAAACTCGGTTCATCAGATCCATAAATACCACTGGTGCGTTAGTCAAACCAAAGGGCATTACTGTGAACTCAAAATGTCCATAACGAGTCCTAAATGCGGTCTTTGGAATGTCATCCTCATGCACTATCAGCTGATGGTACCCGGACCTAAGATCTATCTTAGAGAAATACTGTGATCCTTGAAGTTGATCGAACATGTCATCTATCCTAGGGAGTGGATAACGGTTCTTAATAATCAACTTATTCAGTTCTCTATAGTCAATACACATCCTAAAGGATCCGTCCTTTTTCTTAACGAACAATACCGGTGCTCCCCAAGGTGATGAGCTTGGTCGAATGAAACCTTTGTCCTGGAGTTCCTTGAGTTGTCCTGACAACTCCTCCAATTCAGAAGGTGTCAAACGATAGGGAGACTTTGCAACCGGCGTTGATCTGGGGATTAACTCAATCCGAAACTCGATTACCCAAACAGGCGGCAATCCAGATAGGTCATCTGGGAATACCTCAGAAAAATCTCTCACTACCACTATCTCTTCTTGTTTCTTCTCTTTAGCCTTAGCACTCATTAATTGCCTCAACTTTTCTTCGGGTTTATCTCCTAATTACTCTAAGCACCCTGCCATCTAGTAGTGGTATCCTCACTACTTTCTCATGACAAATTATCTCAGCCTTATGGTCATAAAAGCAATCCATTCCTATGATCACATCAAAACTCCCGCTTCCAAAGGGTATCAAATTAATATCAAACATATGACCTTCTATTTCTAGTTTTCACCCCCTAATAACTTTATCAATCTCTACTAGCTGCCCGCTAGCTATCTCAATCTCATAACTGAACCCTAAATCACTGGGCTTTATGTCTAACAGAGGTATAAAAGTAGTGGAAACAAAACTATAGTCGGCTCCGAAGTCAAATATGGTAGTGGCTTAGTGGTTGTTTAGAGTAAACGTACGCGTCACGATGTTCGGGTCCTGGCGAGCCTCCTTTGCTCCCAACATGAATGCCTTACCCCTAGCTTGGTTCCCATGACCCTGACCCCCATTAACAGCCATGACTTGGTTCTGATGGTTTCCCCTGTCCTTTGAGCCTGATTCAACCTAGGACAAGCTGACTTGATATGATCGGTACTACCACACTCGTAACAGGTTCTAGCAACTGGGTTTATAACATTGATGGGGTTCACATTCCTTGGCACCACTTTACAATCTCTAGCAAAATGTCTTGGGTGGTTACAGTTGAAACAACTGCGACATGGTGTCTCAGGTGAGTGGTGATAGCTACAGGTGGTACACTTAGGTGCCGTACGCGTGTAACCTCCCCTAACAGGGTTTGCGATCGTAGCAAAAGCATTTCCCGTTATAGCCTTTTTGTTATAATCCCTTCCATTCCTATCCTTACTAGGTTCTCCCCCATTTCCTCTCTTCTCAATGTTCTTTTTGATTGACCTATTCCTAAGGGCTTCATCAGTCAATGTGTCAGCTATCTGCACAGACTTTTGGATGGTCTTTGGCTCCGTTGCTGCTACCATTCCTCGAATTTGTTGAGCAAGGCCATACACATACCTTTCAATCTTCTTACCTTCTGGGGTTACTAAATGAGGAACTAACCTACCCAACTCATGAAACCTATCGGTATACGCAGCATGGCCAGCCCCGACCATGGCGTAATTCAACAACTCAGTTTCCAACTTTTGCATCTCATTACTCAGGCAAAATTCCTCCCTAGTCAAAGTCTTAAAGTCTTCCCATGAGATACCTATTGCGGCCTCTCGACCCCGTGTATGGATCTCAGAATTCCACCACGTGAGAGCCTTACCAACACATGAACCAGCAGTGTACTTTACTCTCTAACTATCCCTACACCCACTCATATCATGAACTGACTCCATCTTCTCAATCTAATAGGTATACACTATAGCTCCTCCTTTACCATCATACTCCTTTGGGTTACAAGCTAAGAATTCCTTATAGGTAAACATCTACGGTCATTGCCTTCAGTGGTCATTGACGGCATCACCATTTTGATTCCTACCAACCCCTTGACCTTTACATTGGTCTCCTACTTAGGCTACAATAGTAGGGAGTGAATTCTACAACTACTATGCAATGATGGTTCTGCAACCGCTGTGCAATGATAGTGGAGAAGCCAGGGCCTCTGTCAACACCACCATTCACCTCACTACCCTGACCACCTACTTGGCCACCTGGACCATCATCCCTACCATTACCCTGTGCTCCAGACGACCTACTAGTTCTTTACACACACCACTACCAGCTCGGTTGTGTCTTCTTCCAGTTCCTCTCCTCATTGACTGCTTGCAGCAGGTCCGACCAACACTTTGAGGTATCATTGTAGTCAGCATTTATTTATCCAAAACCTGAAATTCTAACGGTTTATGCCTCACATCAGTGTAACTCTTTTGACGATCACATGCAGCCTGCAAACTGTGTCGTATTTGTATGATCTTTGGACCAGTGAATTGGCTATCTCCAACCTCGATCCAATAGATAGGTGATCGACACTTTCGACTGTAAAGTGCCTCAAATGGTGTAGCCTTGATGCTGGTATGGTAATTTGTCACACCCCGACATAGGCGGAAACACGGGTATGCGACTAAGAATGATCAATCATAACACAAGATACACGATAGAGAAAACTAAAATGCATAAATAAAAAGTGTCGTGATGATCTTCAACCTCAAAAACAGGTTTGAGTGAAGACCCAACAAGAACACTTCAAATAGTCACCACATGTCACACCCCGTTACCAGCGGAAACACATGAATGCGACGTAATGATCAATCACAACACAAGATACAAAATAGAGAAATCTAAAATGCCTAAATGAATAGTGTCATGATGACCATCAACCTCAAAGAAACCTTGAGTGCTATCCCGGATCAAGAACACAGCACATAGTCGCCAATTATTACAAACTTAAGCCCACGCAGGGGTCTATAAAATCTTATCTCGATCCTTAAGAAAACCAAATTTAAAGCGTACATCAAATGCAAGACTTTTCAACCAAGATTCCTACGAGATTCTCTAAAGTTTGCTACAAGCACCATACTCAGACGATCATTAACATCACCTGAAAATGATACTCGAAAACATCAACAATAATGTTGGTGAGCTCGTAGGTTTGGACTCAAAACCCAATCGTTGTGCCAATATTTTCAATCAGTTGGACAATTGTGCTATATGACAGTGAATTTATGCGAACCACCCATTACTTAGCATCCCCGCTAATCATGTACCCAGACCTAGCATCCCCGCTAGTCTAATCACCAGCGCGTACCAACGCTCTTAGGGTTGCAACCCCGATGACATACTACACCTAAGGCCTACCAGCTGGAGCGATTAGGGTGAAGAACCACACATAAATATCACACAGTATAGCATACCAATGCATGTCATTCACATAGTAGTCATAAGCACATAGATTGTCTCAAAAACGAAATCACGTTTTGCACAGTTCAGAAAAACAGTTCAAAGCACATTTGAGTATCATTTTCCCCCAAGGAAAAACAGTAAAAAGTGGGGCTACCAGAACTCACCTCAAGCAAACTGTCTCCAATAGAAAACTCAAATCACAAGCAACGCAACGACGTCCGCACACGACCTAGTCCAGTTAATGTCTCATTTTAAATTATTCATTTCCAAACAGTTTTCAAGCATGATGCATAGAGGTTAGATGCGTTGTACGATTATCTTAAACGTTTTAGTGGTGTGATGGTTGACGACATAACTCCAAAATACCATATTCGTCCATATCTCAATACAATATACTTATACTTATATTATTTAAGAAAATAGATAAGTAAATATTTATAATAAATAATTATAAATATACGTCGATAAGTCCATTCGGTACACTTAGCTATCATAAATATATCGTTTATACTATACGAAATAGAACGTTTATGTTTGCTAAACATTTTGGAAAAGTTTCGGGAAAATTTATATTTTTTGTCTTTTAGTGAATTTATTAAAATGATAAAATAATAATATTTTATTATTAAAAATAAAATTTACCTTTTAAGTAAAAATTCTAAGTATAGACTTTTTACAAAATTTCGGCATGACCCGTACGTTTATATGATGTTTTCCAAGGTTATCCAACCTTATTTTCAAACAAATTTTCTATTTCGATACTTTACGAACCAAATTCCAAAAATCATATTTTCACGACGTTTACCAAGATACTTTCTCAAAACGACCTCAATATAACTTCACATGTATTTTTCACTTCCTAAAAATTCGCCAAAACACTTAAAATGACTAGAATAAGCTTATTGGGCTTTAAGCCCAATAAGGGTCCATTATAGCTTTAACATCTCCAAATACGTTCTAAGCCCAAAACCAAGACCCAATAGCATATATAAGTCTATTATAATAAGCAACAAAGTAATCCGGACCACAATAAGCCCTCCCATAAGCCACGCCTTAAATGGGCTTATTGAGCCGTGAGCCCATAAGCTCCAAAATACATATATTAAGCTTGAAAATAAGCTAATAAGCTACGTATCGCATTTGGTTATCACCATAAGCTATAATATTAGTCTACAAAAATATAACATACTAGGATAATAACTAAAAATACCCTTTTTGGTATTCCCTTTGATGTCGTGGGTACATAAGCCTAAAATAAGCTATTCGAACCAATCAAATAAGCCATAATAAGCTATATACAAAATAAGCTACATAGTAAACATATGTTTTTCAACCATCACGACCAAAATATCAAAACTAACAAAACCTTATATTTTTCCTTTTTATTTTCGAATCCAAACACACCCCACATAGTCTTTTTTAAACCTTTCGCTTTCGATTTTTAACGATCGGGCCGTACAACTAACATCTATGCATCCCGACAACCCAAAAGTACAAGTTAAAAATAAATTTGAAAGACTTACAAAAATGGTCTTCAAATAAATTTCAACGCGAATAAGACAATCCAAACGTTGTTTAAATGACTACCCGAACACTAGAATCAACCTAAAGTATCACCAATCTTCATGTTTTTGATCAAAGTTTGAAAAATAATAGTATATATGTGTGTGTGGGGGTCGGACGACCAAAGAGAAAGAAAAGCGAGAAGTGTGTGTCTTATTATTTTGAAATCAAGTGATAAATGCATGTTTAGGATGGCAACAAAACCCAAATGTACTAGTTAGGACCCCATTAGCTAAAATTAAGCCACCTTGTCTCCCATCTTTGTTTTATAGCCGGCTAGGAGATCCTAGGGGCGCGAAGTTTTCATTTTCATGTCAAAATCACTTAAAAGCTCGTAAAACTTGACCGTAAAATATCCCCTAACGTTACTTAGCATTTTTATTCACTTTAAAAATGTTTTTCCAATAACTTAGAGTATTTACTTAACATATTTCCATATTAGATCTCCCAAAAACTCATTTTTTGGCATTTCTCAAAAATTCACGGGTCAACCACCCGAAACTTACATAGCATATTAGTATCCTCCAATAAGGCTTATTATACACAATAAACCTTAAAACGCTTTATATCTCATGAATTCACCACCGTCTACACGGTATAATATTCTAAATAACTGACAAACGTCAAATAGTCGAAGGACTAAATTAGAATATTCAAAACACGAAAAGTGCAAGGGTTACATTCTACTACCAGGTATCCTTTCCGTTTGACAAAGGTTAGGCTCCCATTTATTTCTGCATTTTCTTTTATTTGGTTTCCTGTTCCTTAATGCCTTATCTTTCATGCAGATATGAGATCCTTCCACCAGGAATCCGAGTACGAAAAAGGTTAGTCTTCCATTTATTTCTGCATTTTTGTCTCTAAAAACTGTAACGTGTGGGTCTGCTTCACATCGAGAAACATAGAATCATTATACATATTAAGGCTAAAATTGAAAACTTCATATTCATAACGTGCTTTAACTGAACTATTCTTCTTGCTGTATGAACATTAGGTATAGGTTCTCTTTGTTCCTTGTTGATGTAAGTTGCAGAATTGGAATCCCACTTGCTAAACATGTACTGTAATAGTTTGTTTTGTTGTCACAAATGAACCCTTAAGTGTTAGATATGTGACACATTTTATCCTTAAGTAATCGAGGCTAACTAAAGTTCTATCATGAATTCTATATGTTCTATGCTTTATATTTGTAATGATAGTAGAGGTTTCTATTTCGATTAGTTTACCTGTTGAATGGTTTGGTTTGTGTTATGTATTCAAAATTAATATAATGTCTGATACTGATACTGTTATTTTTAAATAACTATGTAGCTTGGTCGTCTGATGAGTCTGAACCTGAAGACTTTTACGACATTAGTGGAATGGTGCATAGAATGGCGACCACGGGTGGTGGTTTTAACTATCATAACCCATCATATTCTTTACACAGGTATATTCTCAATGATGGCAGAGAGCGTATGTATCGTGGGGTTGAAGTTTAAGCCAGCCAGCACCATTTTCGTAAACAACAAAGAGTTCCATGATCCACCATTTATTTTGCTGTTTTAACCTCTAAATATGTCACAAAACTAGCAACCTACTTTGCCCATATATTTTTTTGGCATGTGTTCGTTAGATTCATAATCTTCATTAAGTTGGTATGAATAAATTAGTTTCGTTTTGATTAAGTTTATAATGAAACTATAAATTCCACCTAGGATGGTGATTCACATATCGTGACAATTGGTAGGTGGTGATTTTTGTTTTTTAGTAACTTTAAGAGTTCATATATCACTCATTTACATATAATGGCCGATTTCGGCTATGTTATATTGTTATTAGTTTTTTGTGAGGTCCATTCACAAGAGAAATTACAGTACTAAAAACACACCAAATCATCATGCTTAATAAGAATATAGTATGACTTTTCAACTTGTTGGTGCCATCACATTTAATGTTTTTTGCCACTTCTTTTGTAAGTTTACTGTGTACATTTTATTGTAAACTTTGTTAGAAAATTTATGTAAAGTTTGTGCATTTTTTTAATGTAGATCTATTTAGGTATTTTAGTGTGTAAAGGTTTTGGCAAGTATATCTCTAAAGCAATGAAAAAGCTCTCTTATTCCTTGTAAACATCTTCAGAGCAGTTACGACAAAAAAGACTAGCATCTCTAGCACGAAAAGCAAAGAAAGACCTCCCCTTTGGTTTGGTAGCCTCCTTCCATAGTTTGTTGGTAAACTTGTATATAAGCCTATAAGGTGTTGGTAAATTATGTAGATAACTTTGTTGGTAGACTTTGATATCTTATAAAATTATTGGTAGACTTTGTACAAGGCTGGAAAACGGTAAGTATTGAATCATATTGCTAGGGATATGCAGTGAAAACGAAAAGTATTGTATTAATGGACGATATTAAATCATCATTAAAATGCATACGCTGACTTTTTTATACAAGGCTAGAAAACGGAAAATACTGAATCATAATGTGAGGGATTTGCAATGAAAACGGAAAGTATTGTATAAGGCTGAAAAACGCATGGTTAACTTCTTCTTTGCACACGACTGGAAAATTCAAATCGAGTATTTTATGATTTAAATAGCAAGTTTACACGAATTGATATAATTAAAATTTGATAAGTATATAAATGATTCTACAAAATTCAAAATTGCAAATGTAATTTATTTATTGATATAAAATCCTGTACTTTTAAATTGATATGTTAATCGAAACTGATTTTCAAGATATTGTTTTTTGTCAAGCTTTACACATCTGTTGGCACTATCCTTATTTGTGACATTTCCTTATTATGAATAATATAACATTCTAGTAGCATAAAATTCGTATATTAAGTACGAGATAGAAGAATACATAAAATGGAAGCCATTGATGTTCAAAACACTTACCGCAATATCGCATATCGTAAATTGTCTGGCACTAAGAATTTTCGCTGCTACCTTTTAAAAGTCTTAAATCGACGATCCTTCCTCCTCCTAACTTTATATATTATGTTATTTACATTAAACAATCATTTCTAGACAATAATAAATATATAAATAAATAACTATGCTTATTAGACAATGAAGATACGTGATCATAGTCAAGATGTTCGACCATCTTATGTTTATCGACATGATCATGTGACTAGAGCCATATAACGATGTTATTGGTCTATATATACGATTCTACCTATGAATATGATATAATGTAACTTTGTAGTCTTTTTTTCAAAATAATTTGTATGATATAACTAAATCCAAATTTTATATTTAATTTATAAGTATGTTTAAAAAATCAATATTACATTTATCTGTTGCTATCTACGTGTACAACTGCAACATGTTAAATTAAATGGCCTATAAGCTTTGAATATTTTTATACGGTGCATTGTTAGTTTTACGCGACGAGTAACGTGTGTTGTTAGATTTTATCTCATAATTGATGTAATGTTTGACTATTAGCTTCACTAAATGTTTTTATATGTTGTTTCATACATGTTAAGAATCTTTTTCTAGAGTTGAATTATCACATGTTACAACCGTTTGCAATTACTTTTTTCATATTTTCACGTTCTATTTTGAACTTTACACGAAACACTTACTACAACATCGCATATCGTTAATTATCGGCCGCTAGAAATTTCTGTCGCTATGCGCGATTACTCACCTAGTTTAAATAACAATATAATAAATATAGTATGAGAAGAACTAAACTTAAACATGACCAAACTAAAAGAACGGGTTTTACAAATTACTCTTACGCATAAGCGTAACACGTGGGTATAACACTATAATTAAAATGCCAAATAAGCAAAATTAATACTCCCTTCGTCCAAAATTATTGTTTCCCAACAAAAAAACATAGTTTAAGAAAAACGCATTTATTACTGCTTTTTTTTCTTATTTTTTTGACAAAATGACAATTTTACCCTTAGCTAATTAATCAAAGTCTTCTTTAAAGTTTGTAATAATGATTTCAAAAAAAGAAAATATAGTAAACTTGATCAAACTTTCCTATCTAATTTTAGCAGTGGACAATTAAATTATGATATCTCAAAAAGAAAATGTGTACAATAAAAATGAGACGAAGGGATAGGTTTTTTACGATAGCCGGTTAAGTTAGTAATTATTGAACATTTTTGAAAGTTACATTGGCGAGCTTATATTCCAACCTTTTACTAATAACTGTAAAACTTGACAAATTTGTATCTAATTAATTAATAGTTCTAACCCTCATATTTATAGGATGAAAGTACCTTTTTTTTTAACAACAAACCCAATATTTTAATTAACATATGGGAGTTAATTCAGTTGGCGCCATGGTGGGATACTTCTTATTCTAATAGCCTTTGGTTGTTTTGCGAGTTCGTTTCGTTAGTATTTTTCTGTTCCTTTTTGTTCTTTGTTTGTTGGATCGTTTTTGCGTGTATATCGTCTGCTAGTTTCTTTCTAGCATTTTTTAATAAAATTCCATTTGCCGTTCAAAAAAAAAAAATATTTTAATTAACATATATTAATTAAAATATATTAATTAAAATATTGGGTTTGTAGTTAAAAAATAAAGGAAATACCCAAAAAGAAAATACCTAAAAAAGACAGAGACGATTTAAATCGACAAGTGGCCGGTCCATTTATGAAATTATTGATCCTTAACCATTTTCGTCTTCTCTACCTTTAAAC